>DWEJ01000944.1:0-14354 GCA_018245835.1 Mysoria sejanus stolli
TGGCAAGCGCGACTGACGATCGGGAGGACCCGGGTTCAAATTCCGGGTCGGGCAATACTTGACTTATTTATCTATCTATTTATTTATTTATTCTTTATTGTAAAAGTATTACAAAGGGCCCACTTAATGCCAATTGGCATTGTCTACCAGTCAACCCAGGCGATGATGAAAAGTTTGGGTAGGCATCAGGTGGATTTTTGTATTTTACATTTTATTATTGTGACTCGTCTGGAAATGTGCCCGGCGTATTGTAATAAGGTAACCTATTCCATACTGGGACGTAAACGTAACTGGTGAAACTTGGGAGTGTACTACGCTCCTTTGCTTAAGGAGCGTAGTACACTCCCAAGTTTGCTCCTTTGCTCCTTTTACTCTTCTGGGAGTAAAGGGGTGATGTAACGTATGGTAAGTTACTAAATATTTATATAGTTATTAAAAAATAAATAAAAAAATATTTATATAGTTATTAAAAGATAAACTATATTCGTTAGGATTAATATTTTATGCATAAGTTTTTTTTGTATGTACGCACCCTAACGGTAGCAAATACTAATATTATTTTTATCTAATGTGAACGTACTCTTACGGTTAGCAACGCCCGACCTTCGGTCACACTTCTCGTGCCTCGAGTGTTATTGTTAAGCGACCGTGTTTGCTTAAGTTTCGGTGTTTACTTATTTTTTTAATACATTTTGGCCGCACGAGGCACCCGATTCTTCGACGTCTTGTGAATCACAACACTTGAATAAGTGGTTCGATGAATTCGGACCGCACAGCATATTGAAGTAGTGTTTACTATAGTTGGTTGTTACATACTTGTGTCATGTCGGTATTAGGTAATGTTTAAGAATGTCGTCGTTGCCACAAGATGACTGAATTTTTGCCATTGGATTTATATACTAAATTTAATCAATAACTTTATAGAAGTAGACGTTTAATATCTGACTAAAATAATGTGCTAATGTTAAAAAACAAAAAAATTACCGTAATTTATGTTATTTCATTCGTACGTCTTAATAAAACTCTGTAACAAACAAAAATTTCTATATTAGGCTCAGAATTTAGCCACCCGCCTCACATCCTTTTGCAAAGAATAAGCGTAACATTTAACAAAATAAGACGATATATATTGGCTACCTTATAGTACTGTGTAATGTACTTTAGGCATGTAAAATTCTGCCAATTGTTACTTCGTCAGCGTTGCAGACTATGGTCCTAGACTCTCTTATTTGGAGAAGATGATGATGTCCAAAAGTAGATAAAATAATGGAAAAAAGAGTTAATACGGTGATGGAACGACCTTCGAATGCTAACATACGACGTATCATGAATATAAATTACTCAATACCCACAAACACTCATTAATAGCTTATCATAATTTTACGCATACACCGCAGAAGCGAGACCTAGTTTAAAAGTGGGATCACTTCAACTTGAATAAATAATGAATCATATCAATTGAAATCATGTCGTGATTCAGGAATTTTTGCGTTTAAATTAAGTATTTAGCACTTGGTCTCATTTCATATACCTACATGAAATTCGATGATTGAAGTGAAAACTATCTTCTATTAGTTCTATTAGTTCTATACTTCTATTAGTTGAAAACTCCTACTACCTATTACAATGTTATCAAATGCGTATAGGAGTTAGTAGAAAAACAAATTTGTCTGAATAATAATGTGGGTAAAATTTTATTCCAATTGGGGTGGCTGGATACGGTACCTATATAAATAAGCAAGATATATGTTTAATCGTTTGAAAAGATTAAGTCAACAACTTTAGAATAACAAGACATTATTTTATATTATTACATATTAATTTTTAATTCGTTTATAAGTCAAACCAATCGAGCGACTAGAGAGTTAAAGTAGTGTAGGCAAAATATATTCATATTGGTTTTACGTAACAACTTACTTGATAATTACTTGATAATTTGATTGTACTAAAATGCACGAGGAAAATCCGTGTGTGCTAGTTCTTTTGAAATAGTGTGTATTGAAATTACACTGGTACAAAGGTGGTGGTTACAAAGGTAATGTCAGTAGTAACTAAAATGTAACTCGATTTTGTTCCAACACTTTTATCAATTCAGTTTTAAATTTTTAGAGTAGTATACTTACTATTGAAAGTCCGGTTAATATTATGTCCAGTAAAACTAATTGCTATGCGGGTTATGGGTTCAATTCTTACTAAGAACAAATATTTGTGTTACATAGAGAGTATTTGGTGCATCTTGGAATAAAATTATTTAGAAGTTCATGGAAAAAACATCACCTCTGTAATTCCCGAAGTGGTGGGCAGACGAAAGTAGTACACTCCTACATTCTACCAGGTACGTTCATGTCCTAGCATGGAATAGGTTGTGAGCTATGCCTAATCCATGTAGAGATTTCTACAAACTTAAAAAATAATATTAATTCTTTGCTTTTACAGATGAATCAACAATGCAAGGTGTGCGGCGAGCCCGCAGCAGGCTTTCACTTCGGCGCGTTTACTTGCGAAGGCTGTAAGGTAAATGTTTATTTTTCAGTATGATTTTAATCACTTGGTAAAAATAATACTTGTTATATTTTTCTGGATCCAATCTTGAAATAACAGTATATTATGTAGTTATTGTATATAAGTATTTACGCCCAGAAGGGTAATTTCTATGTACTGTTTGTGTATTAAATAAATTTAAAAAATTCAAATTATTTGGATAGAAAGATCTATAGAGCTTGAGTGAGAAATAGAGTTAACAGAATGTATAGATGATTTCTTATAAGATTATCAAAAAAGGGAACGATTCAAAAAGTGCTTTGTAATGATGATTCTAGCAGTATATATGTATTTATTTCTTAGTTCTCGCATTAAGAATTAAACATTAAAAGTGTTGTAACCGTATATTTGCATTATATAAAATAATCCCAACAACATAAGTAATAAATACAGTTATTATTTTTAAACTTATTTTAGTTTATAAAGAAATTCCCAACTATACGTAATATAATCATATTACCAACTACAGCGTGCTCTTACAATAATTCTCGAAACACGAAGTTAAGTGGAATGTTGCCGCGTCAACAAGTCGGAAACAAATATGAAGCGTGAACAGTAATATATAATAATTGCGTAATTATCGCGCTCAAAAGCGTTATTCCTGTGGAAAATTAAGGGCGAGGTTAAACAAGAGCATCTAGAAACATATATTTTTGCCAAAGTCTTTAAAAATACGGTAAATGTAGGATATATTAATATTTTCGCACCACTTAACAGACCAAAGTCTGGTCATAATTTGTGCAGAGACGATTCTGTTTATGGTCATCAACAGGTAATGAAATAATTGTGTAATTTTCCAAAAACACAAACTTACGCAGGTATATCTTTATAAACTTTACGTGGCACGTGCGTCTTTCAATACAATATAAGTAAGGTACAATATAAGACTTCGTCTAAATTATTATTCGAACTCTACATGTCCCTTTGGGAATGTATTGCCGTTAGTACCTGGCAAAGTACCTGTACAGTGATAACCTAGTGGTGTAAAATTCAGCCTCTTGCCTTTATTGTCTGGGGTCGAATACTAGCATGCACGTTTATAAAAATGTGCCCTTTATGATTAAATAATACTTGTAATAACAGCGAAAGAATGATCGTGAGAATTGTTGCACCCCTAGAGTTTTATAAAACTTAAAAAAATCCATAGCCCATAATAATAATAATAATAGAAATTTACTATCTAAACATTAATTAATTTTTGGAATATTATAGAAAAGTAAACAGTCGTGACCAAGAAGCGATTATAAATTATTATCAAGTTTATTAATATTGCTATCGGTCACAAGTAATGTTGTATGATTAATGACATGTGACGCCTAGCACTCATTACGTGTCAAGGGAAGTGCATCGATCGGTATCGCCATGCGTCAATGTCTTTGAACAGGATTTTTATAGTTTTTAAGATGGCGAAAGAATTTATTACGCACCTTAATTAAAATAAATTATATCTTTTAAACTTAACTATTCTATATAATATGTTATCCTTAAACTAAATAGTAAAAATAATTCAACAGAAACACCGAACACAAAAATTTTTATTCATCGTTATTTAATCTAGTATAATTATTTTTTAACGAAAGCGATCCGATTTTATATTCCTACGCAGAAATTATTTTTCAACATGATAACGGGCTCTGCCTCTACTCCATTGGGTAATGTATAAAACAATTGATAAATCGTGGGCTACATTCCTCTGAATATTCTTTTGGGGAAATGCAGAGGTCATTTAATGTTGTTATGGTACCACATTATTAGCCGCGTCGCTCTTCCCTTCTTCCCATGTACACACGTAATACAGGAAGAGGCGCTGCAAATTGTCGGAGCGGGTCGCACCGCAAGCAATTTGCTACCCCGAATCAATTTGCCGACTTTTTGTCGCGCGATAATGTCGCTCGATTCAATTTTCTGTCGGGTGTACGAGCCGCCTTATGTGGTTTTGCGATAACGGCTCTCGCTGCTGGAATTCCAATGCTCAGTTTCCAATGCTGTGTGCTTCGGTGTTCTTTAATTTTTTGCTACAGCCCTTTGATTAAATGTAGAATATACAGAATAACAGCATGTTGTACATGTAATTTAAGAATTATTGCAAATGTAAATAATTCATTCAAATGACGTTTACAAAGTCATTTTATATATTTAGTTAATTATATCACATGGGATTCTGATACTTGTAATTCTTAACAATAAAATTAAAAACTTATGAAGTTAAATAAACAATTGTTGGGATACATATTATTATGGACACAAGGATCAATATTTCTGCTCACTTAGTGTTTGAAACATAATTTCGACATGTGACACGGAGATTTTTTCAGATAACAATTTAGTAAAATTAAACGTAACTTAACGTAACTTCACACCTGTAATCATGGAAGAGGTAGGCAGAGGAATGCATAAAACTCTCACGTTTCACCAGTTACGTTTATGTCCTACCTACCTACCAATAGGTGAAAAGCCTATTGCAATGCATCGGTTACATGTCCAGACTCCGAACCACTACTAAGAAATCTAAATTAGAAAATTTTGTAGTGTTCGACCTGGGAATCGAACCCGGGACCTCTCGATCGGCAGTCGCACTTACGCGCACGAGGCAGTAAAATTTTAAATTCATTTATATAGGCTTCGTATTCGTAATTTAAATTTAGGTTCATCATTTTTATCATCATCATCAGCCTATTCCAGCATACCCTTGCTCTATAAATTCAAGATATAATTTTTCGTTTGTTATTAATAGTATTAATTTTATTAGTTAAGAAAAGCGATCACACAAAAAGTTTCAATTATTTGTGCTTCAATGTGTGTTTCAATTAATTCTCTGAGATAAACATGAACGTAACAATTTCATTCGCGTCACATTCATTCCCACATAATATTCTGTATACATACATCTGTGTATTGTAGTCGTGGACATTTCTACAATTCTGCAGACTACAACGGAGCTCACTGATTAACATCGCCCCTTACACATGTTTGTCATGTCTAAACTATAAAAAACGTTCAATTCTCATTATACATTATCATAAAAATGTAATGATCATTGTCAAGTAATCGTTTTTTCCCCCATAAAGTAAACATAACTAACATAACGACTTTGTTTTAGCCATAACAATAAATTATTACCTTTATGATTTACGACATCACGTTAATAATAATAAGTAACGATGATATATCGTATAGTCATGAATCGGATTAAGTAAACTAATATAAGTTTGGAACATTTCGAAAGCCAAATTTTCTCAAGATAACATTAAATTTCTCGAGTTGATAAATTGCTCAATTAGGTGCTTTTAAACAGAGGGAGAATATTATGTGTTTAACTATCTGGTCTCACTATAGGCGAGTGACGATGAGCGATACGAAGAATTCTGTGCTGTTATATTAGTATAAGATTAATGCCTACCCAGTAAGGATGGAGTGAATATTATGTATAAACTATTATGACGTCACAAGCACGGATATATGATAATAAATAATATAAGCCTTGGTCGTGGTCACCAGATAATTGATAAACTAGATACGAAAATTAGTTAAAACATCATTACAAAGAAAAAACTTAAATCCAGAAACAGAAATATTTCTTCTAGGTGAAAATTTTCCTGGTTGAGAATCCAATCGACAACCTCTAACTAATTAGTTAGACGCGTCAACCACTGGACCAATAGACAAGTTCGTAAGTGATATTTCCAATAAGTGTAATTCTAAAGTTTACTCGCAACTCACTTCAATGCCACAAACTATTTACTTTCGTAGTTTGTATTATATTTTCATTTCCAATGTCATCTGTTTCAGAGAGGTTTTATAATAATAGCTGAACATGACGGCTGATCTGTATAGAATGAATAACAGAGTAACCTGAAAATAAATTGAATAATAATGCTATTGAGTGGGTTTAATTATTTTAAAATATAACCTAGCTCTTCGGGAATTACAGGTGTGAAATCTTTAATCGCCAGAGATTATTGTTATTAGTATTTTACATTCACGTAATTGAAACGAACCTGTACTAAAACCGTAGCTACTTTTTGAGAACACATATTTTTGTGTCAACTATTTTCACTCGCCTGAAGTCGAACTATAACTCAACAGTATAAGGCAAAGTAATATGATACAAGAGGTAGCGTAGGCACAAACATGGGAAGTGATTTGCTGCCTAATATATAGTTACAAGATTTAATGCTTGACTTTTAAGCAACTTAATCGAAATTATTATATATACCTCGTTAATCACCGAAATATTTTATTGTAATCATGCTTTTATAATGTGAAAGGAGAAATTATGCAATAAACACATCGGTCCTGGATATAAGAAAAATACGTGTCAACTTTACACGAGCTTAAATTACAACCTCCTTAACACCGTTACAGATAATATATTTCAATAATTTTTTAATATACTAAAAATCTTTACACGAGTAATGAATGAACCATATAAATATAATAGTGAATTTAATTTAATGATAACATGGGATTGTGAGTTGTACATTTGTATATATCGACAGAATCAACAGTATCGACAGAATCAACAGTATCGACAGAAGCCAGGTAAACGTTTAATTCTATTATTATTTTCAATTAGAACATATTAGGGCAAAATATTATTTAATTTAACACTGTAATAAAAACTCAGTCATATTCAAATTTTAATACGAATTTTCATAGTTTTCTACCATTATTAATTATCATATACATATGTTATGACGCCGACAAGCAATCGGAAAAGATACATACTCTTTGACGTCATAATAAAAAAGCCACGTTTAGTACAGCCCTTTCTTAAACATAACATGTATACTAGAGTGTACATTGAAACTGGAATATAAGAATGAGACCGAATATATTTTAATTAATGAAACCAAATAATTTTATGGCCCATTATGAAATGTATCGCACTAAATCAATATTGTCAAAGCGGTACTAACGTCGGAACCTTTTTAATTAGAGACACATTGGAAGGCGGATCACGTTTTAATTTCCATAGTACAATCGCCATACAGTCTGCTCGTTTGAGAAAATTTATTATGAAAATCTCCAAAACCCCGATTACATGTTTAACATAATTAAATATTTATTCAAATTAATTTAAAATAAACACGGCCGGTTGACAATGAGTGGGCGTTCTAGTCTATTTAGAACACTACATGCGCCTTATTTCTATGTGTTATAGAGTTATATTTCAATAATACCAGATTACGTTGACCACATACAGAGATACTGCGTAACGCCAATATACATATAGACCTGTTAAATTCGTGTTTTAATTACAGTGAATTTAATGCAACTGTTCTCACATGACTAGTATTTTAAAATATAAATATTTCTGAGTAATTGACACATAAAAATCCCAAATAAATTGGATCATATTCAGCAGCCAAAGAGTAACGTACTTTGACTTCGGGGTAAAATTATCTTTATGTTAATTCTGTAACTATTATTTATAACGGTTAACAACAGTTAATTGTAATGTATAAAATTTATACGTATTTACATTAGATAATCATTTTCTAGTAAGTATTCACATTTTACAGGTGTAGTATAGTATTTTCTAAACCCACTGTTCTGACGTGTTTCATGAAAGAAAAAAAACATTATTATTCTTATCGAACTTTTCAACGCAGCAATATTGTGTGCACCATGTTTAAGACGCCTAATACGTTAAAAATTTTACCTTAGAAAGCATTACGCTAATTTATACAGCTATAGTTTCAATTTTCGGTAGTATACGAAAGTCGTTATTGTGCGAATTATTGATGATGTGTTCTGTGAGAATCGTTTAACGCATGCAGGACCGCCTGCGGCCTCGCCGGCCCCGTATCGTTTTACGTGTTTAATTAATCGGTTTTATTAATGAGATCTACTTTTATATTCCACATTGTTTATGTAAAATTTTCTTTTACATATACATATTTCCTACACAAACGTATATAACTCATTCTTTTTTATTGTTATATTCGAGCAAGCAGGGACTTGCTGTTAATTATGAATCACGCTGACTAAAAGATGTATTTTTGACGCATGAGTGATGTTCTATAAATATATTTTTTTCGTTTAATAAGGTTGCAGAGCTTCTTGTCATGTCGTGTGTGCCTATCTATGCCTTCAAAAGTGATGTATGTACTCATGTCGAATTAATAAAGAAATATTAAGGATGGCTTAGTAACTATTATTTTGAGTATATTTTTTCTTTAATTGATATAATGTGTTACATTTTTATACACTCCATGATAAAATTGTTTAGACTTGCATGTAGGCGATTATGACTAATTTTTTAGGTATATTGTAACATCTCGCCTGTTATCTCCGAAGAGGCACGCAGAGGAATGTAGAATACTCCCATGTTTCACCAGTTAGGTTTACGTCCCACTATGGAATGGATGGTGAGTCTATTGTATATTTTTCCAGAAATAGCTAACTAGGCCGTATGCTGCGTTAATAGAAATCCTCGGCCCATGTGTGATCTGCTTTCATCATCACTGAAAATACAATAATTCACCTTGGGACCTCTTTAAAGCCTGCTATCGAAGAGTTTAGAAAACTATCACATTCTGAAATGAAATATATTATAAAATAATATGTTCGCGTGTTCAATCGTAACTTATTCAAATTTATTACATTTAAGGTAAAATAAAAACTAAAAAATATTTCGGTTTGTATAAAATTTGGTTTAATTAATAGTTAGAGTTACGAGTAGGTGTTGATAAGGCGTAATAATTGCAACTTTTTCAAAAACCTACGACGAAGATTACATTGGTTTCGGACAAAATTGCACTCTGCAGTGCTGCAATTAGATTCATATATAATTTCGGTAGGATGTTTCGTATGAACAATAAAACAATCGTATACAAATTAGAGTTAGAAGATCGGAATCTCGAAAGTAAAAATGCCTCAATACACCATTATAACATGCGTCGACTTGTGTACCATGCGAGTGTACGCATATTACAAATTTTATACCGTGCTGCATTAAAGGTGCATCGGGTGAAAATTATTTACGAGGGCATTAAAATTGCACCAATTTTGATCAAATTACTCGCGCCGCGTAATCGTGCCTCTGATTGCGTAATTTGGGCGCACCATCTTGAATTTGGACCGGGGTCTTTAATAGCTTGAATTTTTTTTTGTAATGTAATTATGTCGCACGGAGAGATGTCTAAATTCAATTCAAATTCATTTACTTTTACTCTCTTGTTGATACAAAAAATTGAAAGGTATGAAAATGTATTTGCTTTGAAACCAGTAATTCATGGTCTCATGCGGTCAAGCACAAAAATTTATATCCTCAAGGCCAAATATATTTAGGAAAGGATTCATATATTATTATATTCATTGAAACAATTCATTAATTTTGCAATTCCATAATGCCACTAACAAATAGCTGTTTAATACAATGCTTTTGAATATTTAATATTATAAGCATTATTTTTCTGATTTAATACAAATTAAAATATAAATGTGATACTAGATTGTGCTATTTCAATTGTAAAATTTTATTAGTGTTAAAATATATGTAAAATAAATACACAAATTACATTAGGTATTCGTATATTCCGCTATCCAGTAAATCAAGGTGTAAGAGCGTATCACACTTTCCCGAATAAAAATTGTCCAAGAATATTGAAATTAAAGATTGCGGCGGCCGATATAATGACTTATAATGGGCTTTGCGCAATGAATAATTTATGGCCAAAATTTGGCGTGTGTGAGCGTTGTAATTTGGAATTAAAACCACCAGTGAAGTGTGTTGCGGTTAGGCTCACTGTGGATATGTTTAAATTTGAACGTTTTTTTCTGTTTGCAATTTCGAAGAACACAATTTTTATAACATTACTAAAATATTTATAAATATATATATTGTATAAAATGAAACAAGATCTGGGATTGTACTACATGCCCCTGTCTAACCTCTTTGGGGATAACAAATGTCATGTCACCTCAATATGTCGAATACGTGATTCATCTTTGGTGACCATAAAACACAAACGTAGCGCGATCGCATAAATTATCGCATAAAAAATGTTCCCACCGAATTAAAAACTTATTAATACCTCACCTCTAACACCTCAACCACTCCTGAACCCAATTAAACATTGGGAAGTATTATAGACAAAGTTTCGTATAATAACAAAATTGGAACGTTGTATCCATCGGCATGGCTGTAATCAGAACAATCTCATTAACCTTATGAAGCGAGTTTTAACGTATTTAATCACGAAATGGCGTACCGCGAACAGTTAGCCTTAATTTTGGGTAATGGATGGTTGGGCCGCGAACTGAAACACCGTCATACTGGCGAGGAAAAATATATAGATATTATTTTAAGAACCGCTTATTGAACACACGTAGCACTCATAGTGTTACAGATAATAAGTCTTGGATGTAACTGGTAACAGATATTTCATCGATATTTCGGTTCTTTAGGCGATATTTTTACAATCGGTCACGATTTTTGTTATATGATATTAGTCGCTGGTCTTGTCAAAACTCTCAAGAGCGGTGTATGAGCGTTGTAAGCCAAATAAGTTGATTTTGGTAGATCAATTAACAAGACTGTAATACTATCTGGGTCAATTCACTATTTTATTATCAGATACTGATGTAGGTAAATCAGATACTGAGCGATCAGCACCACAAATACAATACCATACCTTTCAAAAAAGGAGATAGGGCTATTAGCAGTAGGAATTCTCGTCCATAAATCCATGCCATGTTCTTCCGTATGGACAGAACGATCTGACACTTTTAAACTGACAAGCAGTACGTAATGTTGATAGATTTATGCACTCACACGCAAAGGTAAGTCTAGTGCCCTAGGAAGCATCAAGAATTCAAAAAAGGTGACTCACATAAAAGTGATTAAAAGTCATGGCAACATTTCAAAGGCACGAGACCAGGATTCGTTGGTAATGGGACGCGATCCAAACCTCATGTCAGGGAGATAGCCCATCTGGCGGTCCAAACGCTGATGTGTTACTAATCAGGAGATAAGGACGAAATGAGCACGTTCTGTGTATCTGTTTGTAATTCTCTAGGAGTGGAACAGCGTGGAGGGTCGCGCTCCATAAATATTTGTCTGGAACAAAAGGACAATTTTACTATCGACTTCACCAATTTTAACTATCCAATGTTCCAAATACGAGTTTTTAATTACAAGCATGCTCTTGAAATAGTCTCTTTTAAGAAGCTTATGTTTGAACGGTTTAAGCGTTAAAGGTAACATTCAAGGCACTATTTGTTATTATTTAGCCACTTTATTAAGAATGTCATGGTTTTCTCAAGTACATTTTCAACTTGCGTATATATCTATTTATTTAATATAGAATAATCACATGTTGTATACTAATAACTAAAGAAACAATAATATTACATATTAAATAAGATATAAATAAAACTTTCAACTCTGAACTCGCATGATGATATAACATATCACAGTGACATGCATTTTATGAATTAATCTCTTCACTAATGTCAACTAGAATAAATGCGAGGAAAGCCCCAGAGGACACTAGTATCATTGTAAACACTTTGATTTCCAAAGTTATACATTCAAGTAGTGTTGGCACTGTATCAAACATGGGATATACAAGCGCTATTAGACCAAGTACTGTTAACGGACGATTTGAATGTGGAATACTGATAAATTGAAAATATCTTATTGGATTTGAAGAAGTCTGAATGACTTATTTTTTTTACAAATTAATTGTGGATTTGTTTCAAATTCATGAGGGTAATGGATGTATAATGTTCTAATAAATTGTATTACAAATGGTTTACTTTTTGTTTAAACATATGAAAAACATTTAATTATTCTCAACACTATTTTCAATGTTAAGAAAAATAACGACCTAGGAAAAATAAGAAAGAACATTTTAGCGCTCATTGTAACATTATGTTTGTTTGCTATTATCAATTTAGTCATTGAACTAGCAGCTATCATACGATAAGTGGCCGTTGCTGTCTATGAATATCAGCGACTGAACCGTAACAGGACTACAGGGTTACGACTATTAATGTCAGACTAACAGTATTTTAATAGGACTGTAATTATAGCCTCATTATTCCAGTTACTATTTATTTATTTTTGTCTCCTACGAAGTCGTGCATCGACGCATTGCTACACCAGAGAACTGAGAATGTGTGGAGCCGTATTGGAATTTGTTATTTTTCCACGTATCTGCTATTCCATTTTAGTACAACTGACTGCCTCGTTGGTCGTATTGGTTACAAGTGTGACTATATGATATGATATGATATTAAATGAGACAAACATATAAATTACGTTTTCATTCATTCATGGGAAAATATTATACAGGATTCATTATTTTTTTTTAAAATTGATGACAAGATATACATATAACATAGTAGTTCAGATTGAAATAAGAAGTTGTAAGTTGACTGCCTCGTTGGTCGTGTGGTGACAAGTACGACTGCAGATCGGGAGGTCCTGGGTTCGATTCCCGGGTCGAACACTACAAAATTTACTAATTTATATTTTCTAGTAGTGGTTCGAAGTCTGAATATGTAGACGATTCATGGCAATAGGCTCACTACCTATTCCATAGTGGGACGTAAACGTAACTGGTGAAACGTGGAAGCGTTCTGCATTTTTCTGCCGCATGAATGAAGAAAGAATGTGGCAGATGCCAGTACATGTCTGTTAGGATAGGAAATTCGGCACTCTGATCTCTGCGTATCTCGAAAGGGATATGGCACAATGATACTCGTATATGTTGTTACTAGAGCTGCATATCTAATATCAGATAAACTTCACGAGACTTAGTTCACGGCTGCCACGACCACTTATCATCAGCTGGACGGCCCGCTCGGTCGCCACTCCATTATCATAAAAACGCGTGCGCGATGTACCGTCACCTGCTGCGAATAGACTATAAATTCAGTACAATGTCTAGTACGCTTAACTGGGTTTGTCCAGCTTCGTTAACTCAGCTTTAGTCGATATCGTAGAATGTGTATAGGAAAATTAGATTTATATTATTAGATTATTTATGTTATTAGATTTATATTATACCTACTAGTTAAGGCTATCTGTCAGGCTTGTAAGGAACTTGAAGTTATGATATAAATAACAAAAATATTTAGAAAAATCTTATTTTATATATATACATATATTGACAATCACTTAGAAAATATTGGTATCGTTATAAATTATTCTCCTTAAATCAGTTTTGTGGAATTTGACCAATTGTGTGTTGATAGTAGAAGCGTGGTAAAATTACTTATCGCACTGCTTGTTAAAAAAATATAAATCCAACTACGACAGGCTTTTAACTTATTTTATTTAGGCAAGTTGTTAAGCCAATACTTTTTATTTTATTTAGCCAATATAAAATATTTCCACTGAAGAAAAAAAGTGACAATAAGCGTAAAATTTTTAATACGAACTATTTAAAATCGTGGAGCCGTGTATAATTTTCTAAAACGCAACAAAACGAAACCGAAACATAATTATTTTGTCGTAACATATTAGCATAAATAAATTGTCCTTGATATACACAACCCGGCCTGGTGTTGCAACCTGCTAGGAGGCCCTCATGTTAGCGGAATTATAATGAGAGTGTACCATACGCTTATATCCCACGTACATACATATATTACCAATGAGATAATTTATTCCTTCGAAAGCTCGCACGTCAATTTATGACGGCACAAACTATTGATATATCGTCCAACCACAATATACTTGCCCAGTTTGACTTCTGCGAGACCATCTCTGGGATGTATTTATGAAGGAGTATACTTAGAATTTAAATTTTATAATTTAGCTCTTCAGTAACATGGAATTGCTGAGAATTCATAAA
>DWEJ01000945.1:0-14351 GCA_018245835.1 Mysoria sejanus stolli
CGACCCGGGAATCGAACCCAGGACCTCCCGATCCGCAGTCGCACTTGCAACCACACGACCAACGAGGCAGTCTACGTTATGTGTCTACTCACGAATAAACGAATTACAAATTGAAAATCCAATGCCCCAGTTGTAGTGCCAGTGGTAGGCGAAAAGCAATACGTAGCAATTAACGTGAAATGCCACCAGTTGTTGATGGCTCCGCTTTTTATGAGCCGGCGCTGCGATTTGTCATAGAATGTCACACCACCAATTTGTGCGTACAGTATGACCAAACATAGCCAATGAGTCCACAGTACATAGATATTTGGAAAGTGAAACAATTATGTAACCTATTAATATTATAAATTGAATATTTATTCTTATTACTGAAACAAATATTCATTTGTTAACGCTGGCGCAGTAACGGAAACAGGGGTTTCACGTGGGATTTTATTCTTACTGCTATATATATTTTTAAAGCAATCTCTTCCTTACTGATATTTATTCTAAATTTCGTCAAGAATACTCCACGTGGACAGCCAAGCGAAGAGTTGTGTACGTTTACTATTATGTGACAAAAATTATTGGGTATCAAAAGTAAATTCTTTAAAATAAGATCGGTTTTAATGTATAAAATTCCAATATGGTTATCCCAGTGGTTGGACTAGTTTAACAATATTCGGAAGTTTGCACGTTGCGCTTGCTGCGAAGAGGCTATTGAGAGCGTTGGTCCACAAAAATGCTCATAAAAATTGATTACTGGCCGTAGCAAGAAATTGCAATCTGCTCACACCCCAGTCCGCCCTTCGCCGCCCACACCCTCCTCGCAACACCGCGCCTTAATAGCTTGCGACGTTTATTTTATACATTTATTAAATTATTTACGATACATCCATACTCCAAAGGTGCGGGCGCAGAATTAAATTTAATCAGTTTTCTCTCATCTGCAATTTTATAATCTAATTTCTGCTGTCGTGTATAATTTGCAGTCAATATATAACTGTATATTCGTGTTGCCATGACTCTAGTGTTTCGCGTGGCAAGTGATATACGGATAATGACAATGAAAAATATATTTATAATGATATTTTAATCGCTGAAGTTAGTAATCATGCTTATTAACACTCGCTTGGCCCAAACGACTTCATTTCACATGATCTAGATTTTCTTAAATATGGACTTATTCTACTGGACGTAAAACTTTATTAGAATATACCAACTGTCGAAAATTGCATTTAGCTGATTCTTTCACCTCGAGGTACAAAGTTCTAATAACATTAACAGAAGATGGAATGAAACTGAAATGCAATGGCTTCAGTTCAAATCCCTTCAGTTCTTATTCCCACAGTTTGCCCAATGAGTACTCGAAACTACATTTCAACAAAGTCGTTGAACTTAACACTTAGCTTTCAAAATATAAATTCTTAGATAGCTCATAACACGTTCACAGTCTCGACAAGAGACACAAGATATTATATGTTTATACATGCTGTATAGTAATATTTACATAGATCCATTATTATTCACAATAAAATTATCTAAAATGTATATGGTATTCAAAACTTGAATGTTCCTAAAATGTGAATAGTTTTTGGAAAATTTCCTACATCCATCATCATTAATGAATATTTGATAAACTTGTTCATCGTGAATGTAACTAATAACGGTAGGTGAGTATAACAGAAACGGCGTGTCGTGTGTTCTAATTTAATATACTTCCCCTACATTTATCTCAATAAATATTTAGTTCATGCACATACCACTCGCAAAAGTACTATTCCTCGCTCGCTTAATAGCGCTATTTCGCGCCCATCCTTTTCAGGGTTCTGTACGAATTCGTTATGAAAATAATAACCGCATCTCACATAAACAGAATTTGAGAATATATTTTCTCATAGAGAATGTATTTACATTACATGTTATGACCATTTTTCAACAGCATGTAAGGTTTTTTTTGACAATAAATCATTTGAAATTATTAAATATTTCAAATAATTTTTTTTTAAATCGTAACTAATCTAATTTATTCTCGTCTTTCTACAGGATAATCGAAAATTATTCAATTACTCAAACTTTTTGCCATTTTCATATTATTAAAATTTCACAACGGAACCCGTATCTTGCATTGTTTTATCACATTTAGATGATTTTATTTAATGTGAGACTGTGAGAGAAATACATGTTTTATACCTGTAACCCACGACAAACTACGGAAACAATTGTACTTGGGCTAATCTAAACATGCTCCTTCCAATAATTCAAGACAATTTGCTTGAGAAGGAAATATAATTCTCTTTATTTGCTTTCTCGGAATCATTTGAATTCTGCAATTGAACACAACACAGTGAATTTTCAGACAAACGTTTATACCATGTTCGGAATAACAATAGCAGATTTTTTTCCTGTTATTGTACTGTTTGAAATAATTGATATATTGGAAAAACTTACAACTTCTATCTGGCTTAACGGTTATAAATACTTGTAGCGGCATATCTCTAAGAAAAGTGGAACGAAAGTAATAAAGAAAACTCAGTAAAACTGCAACCGCGCGTAAGACTTTGTACTTGTTTACCACGAGATGTTTGTTCACAGACCTACGATACACCTGAGCAAACAGACTTTAATTCTATTGGCTCACTTTAAATTCGTTTCTTATTTTATATACTTAAAAACATTTTTGTATCTTATACAAATAAATCTTGAAAACTAATTTTTATGCAACTAATTTTGAAATTCACTGACTTTAATTAATATGTTGTAATATATTTCGTATTTTCGAGCAGATGTAGGTAAATAAATTTGAATCCAGTAATTTTCATTACGCCGTACCATGGATACAAAGATTTTGAAAATTGTTAATGAATTACATGATCTCTCTCGGTAGTGCAACTACATAATTATGTCCCTTGAATCGTAACCACCGCAGTTTTATGTTTTAAACTCTACTAATTAACCAAACCTGCCTAGTGATATAAGACAGATTATAAGCCGGGGTGAATCACATATTTACAAAATTAAAGATTTGTTAGTACAAACGCTAGTGCGTTTCAGCTTCACGTATTTAGTACGTGTGTAGGCCAAAAATATGCTATATTTGAATACACAGTAAATTGAACTTTAGATATTTCAAGAAACTTTCGAAGTTTGAAAAAAGATTAATATTATATTAAATTCAAAACGTAACGTAGTAGATCTTGTAAAAGGTTATACAAATTTTAAATCGAAAACAACATGGTTTGTTTTTTTTATTGCAATGAAAAATTACATATAAAAGAATAACACAAAGGAACTAATAGAATGCTAATAGGAGGTAGACGATACTCACATGACATGTTGCATTTCATCCGTAGTTTTTGTTTCTTTCCATCATTATCATCTTATCCGGAGTGTTATCTCGGCAGTGCCGTGCTTGCGTGCCACCCGCCTACCCTTTAAAGTATACTTTTTCTCAAGGTCTGTAAATCCGTTAGGCACAAAGCCATTTTCCACGCTCGGTAAACTCAGAAACTGGGCCAAAGTAGGCTTTCGCGTAATATACCTACGAGAAATTTTGCACCCTCCCCACTATTTACGTGCTTAAGAACTATTTCCTTAAAAACTTTCCATGTGCCAAACAATGAAAATGTAAATGGCGCAATCCTTTATTATATTCTCTAACTTAATATTTATTAACTTTAAACTATTCTATTTGCGTCCGTTAAACATTACTTACTGTCATTGATTATCACGTAAGTAACAATTCGATAATGTCATGTTAGAATAGTTGTGACTATATTATGTACATATTTGGAAATTGTCTATGTATGTAGCTCCAGATATGCGAGACGGATGGCATCGAAGAATTGAACGACGAAGACAACTCGAGTGGGAAACGCCGCCGCCTCGTCGTCGTGAAGACTTTATGGCGCGGGTGCCATAGCGATATCAAGTTAGTTCAACATATCCCGTAATCACCCATTAACAGTCACCTTTCAGTCACATTAAATGTGTCACCCATTAACAATTAAGATTCTGCAAAATATACCATTTATGTAGGTACTTACATGCAGCCAGCGAATTTGTCCGCATAAAACGTTCAGAAGCATAATACCTACTGAACTAGAGTTAATAATATCTCACACACAATATGCGCAATATATTATAATTGATTAGATTGTTTAAAACTTCGCCCAACGCTGTTGCGCCGTTAGGTATATTTCACACCGAGCGAAATGACGCGAAGCGAAACGAAGAGGCAAATTCATGCGAAAGCTACATTTCGAGTAAACTCATGACTAAGCTTTGGAAAGAAGATAGTTACAGCACGGCACTAAAATTCGTGCGATTGCTAGCGAATTTGCTGAATTAAGAATGTTTCACTCGAATTGTGGATTCCGTGGTAATTTATTAATTAGCTGTACAATAAGGAAACTTCCACGGCAAGCTAGCTAGGCTAAGGCTTACATAGATGTGTCACGAATTATTGCTAGTATTTTCTTGTTACCTCGTTTGATTTGTTTACGTTCGAAGGTGGCATATGAAACGAAGTTACATGGTCGTTAATACTTGTTAGCTACTAAACACTTTATGTATCTTCGATGAGATGTCGGTGTAGCCTTAGTCCAATGCTAGCTTTGTGAGCTCTGCTGCGTGCGCGTTTCTGACCATTGATTGTCGTTTTGTGCTCACCGACTCCGGGCTAATTGGCTAAGCCAATTAGCCTGCCACTCGATTTTGCAACAATAGACGCGGTACTCGTCTACGTTACGGCGCCGGTAGCTCCTAATTGACTCAGAATTAGAAATCAATGAAAAGAAAAATTTCAATAACAACGGTAGAATAAAATGTTATTTAATAAAGCATACTTTTAGAGGACATCAAAAAAATCTTAATCCAGTTGTATACTTGAATACTTTCGCCGCTAACTATATCAAATTAGAAACTTTTCAGAAGATGTATTACCAAAGCCGTCTTAAAGGTATTTTAGTAGGATCTACACTATCAATCCTTATATGAAATTACAACGGTAACTATCAAAGCCCACAAAAATGCACGCTAGCTTTTTAATATTAATGGAGCTCTTTAATACTCATAACGCATTGATATAATTATATGGGCAAGGGTGTCGCGTCCTTGGAAACGGATGACGGTGTGCTGCACCAGTGTTCGCGGCAGCACAGTAACCATATTCATGATTATGCAACTAAGCCAGGATTGCCTCGGCTGTAGAGCGGCGATGAATCTTATTTAGTGCGATGACAGGGAATTATGTATGTTACGGTTCGTTTTTTGTACGCGCGTTTCGAAAATGCAACCCAAACATAATACAATGGTCTAGATATTTCTTGTGTCTCTTGAATGTCATTTGTACGGTTATATTTTTTTGTAAATTCAATAAATAATAATCAGTGGTTGGCGAAAGCGATGTTATATATGATGACGTGTGTGGAAAAGTCCGTACTTGTTTCCAGAGCGGCATTTGCCCGCGAAGCTACCTGGGGAGCTGGACTGAAACACCCTCAACTAGCCAGGGTCTTAGGTCTCAGCCTCTTGGAGCCGCCATGCGCGGCGTTAGATCGGGGCAATGCTGCACCACTACCGTCACTATTGAGAGCCGACCAGAAATTGAAGTGTGTATACATTTTTTATTTTAACTCGTAAAATATAATTAGTATTATATGAAGGTGTCTTCCTGTTATTCCTGGATTTAACGAGTATGATTTTCTTATACAGTTACGCGAGTTTAATTCATATTTGCTGCCAAGTCGCCGCAGGAATGAAATACCTGGAGTCTTTCGAGTTAATTCACAGAGATCTTGCAGCACGGTACCAAATCTTACGTTATTTCATTTTTAATTATTGTGTTAACCGATAACATTAATAGAACACGTATTTTTTTTATTAGGTATTAAAATCTACGACAAAACCAGCGAATGAGTTTTGTAAAGGTTTTAATTTAAAATATTTGTAGTACCCAACATGATAATTTTCAATTGTTATTACAATAACTTGTAATTATTAATTTTAGGAACATAACGGTGAGCAAAGAACTCAATGTTAAAGTGTCGGACTACGCTATGTTTTGCGAGGAATTCATTGACGATTACCACATTATGGTTGACGGCTCGCGTGTGCCCTTGCGCTGGATGGCTTGGGAAAGCCTGCTCATGGTATGTCCCTTGTATATTTTAAGTAATATAAAGAAACAGTCGTCTAAGTATAATTTATTTTATTTTCATATGTCTCGTAAACAAGAGTATCACTATTACGACTAATATTAATTAATTTTGTTGTTTTTAGGGAATTTACTCGCCTGCGAGTGATGTCTGGTCATTTGGCGTGACTATCTGGGAGGTCCTAACCTACTGCTCGGCTAAACCTTTCGAAGAAATGAATGACGACCAGGTAAATTAGATTTTAAGATTGTCAATTCAAACCTCAAATAATATAGTTGTACCTCCATATTAGAAACTTATTATTAAGTTTCTAATATTAATATTACTATATGGTTGAATGCAATATTTAAAATGTTATTAAACAAAATAAATATCGTTGAATGTTCTTATATTCAACATTAATATGGCGAAACTCGAATTGAGCTCAGCTGTTTATCGTGGAACGCAGCCAGTTGTCTCAAGCGAAACTTTTTAATATGCATTAAAAACTTTCAGACGAACGAAGCCGCGAACGAAGTCTTATTTAATTCGTTTACGAAAATTTACATCGCTTAATAATACAGGGATAGATAGCTGTACGTAGAAATTTGACCAAAATTATTATTAGTGATGGAGAATACACTTCTTTGCCTGCCTCTTCGGGCACTACAAGTGCGATGCTACATTATTATACGTGATAGGACGAGCAGTAACTATTAAGCAAAACAATGTAATCTTTGTTATCTACATACATCTATGAAACTAACTTTAGGATGAAAAAAAAACATTTTTAATACTGTAGAATACAAGATTATGCCTTAAATTTGTTATTTTTAGATATTTCTCGTAGAGCACCGTCTAAGCAATAAATAATAACGCTAACTTTTCCAATGCATTAACCAAAACATTGTTTAGGTGGTGGCGAATGCCAATGAGTGGCGAAGCGGAGGTCGAGCAGCGCGCGTGCCTGCCGCGCCGCCGCCGCGCTGCCGCCGAGAGCTCTACGACTTGATGCACGAGTGCTGGCGACGCGAACCCGCCCAGCGGCCTCGCTTCTTCGACGTACATCGCTTCCTTGAACGCATGACCTACGGTTACAAGCCACAACCACATTAAACGGAAGATACTACAAAGTTAGATGACAAACTGCTGTTGCACCATTGACGTATTAGTACTAAACGCCTTTGTAACTACATGTCATTATTGATTGTAACCTGATTATAGGCAAAACGATTTTGGCCATTATGTTTTTGCTATACAACAGTTATCGGTGTGACAACGCATCTTGAACGACGACTTTGCATTTAAAACAGAAGCTCAGTTACTATCCACCCGGATCCGACTTGACCGTGCTTTTTCAGCTTGAGCAAGGAACATTGCAGACGGTTCTGGGCCTCGAGATCTTTAAAGTGTAAGCAGGTCATTTGAAAGCTTCGGACGCCCTACATTTGGGATGCCTATATAAGAAAAAGACCGCTTAGTTTTCCAAGATAGGATCTTTGCTTATATATTATAATACAATGAAAATTTGCGACCGACATACAATTGTATCGATTTATAGTTTTCCTAACAGAAATTCGGGACGTAAAAATTTACTTTTGCGAGTTTTCATTAAAATGTAGAAGTATACCATTCCCGGTGTACCGATTATTCACAAGACCTGGCGACATCTATCTATTGGAATATTCATAAAAACGACCCGGACATGACTTTTATCAAAAAACCGCTTTTCCGATAAACCCTAAGCAGCGTGGTTACGCGGACCGCGTATGCCCTTCCATATGATATAGAGCACTTAGCATTGTCGTAGTTCACGGATAATTAATACTACATAGAAATCTATCCATAATAATGTAATGTCATTAGCTGTTCGATTTATCTGATTGAATTAATCATCTGATAGTTGCGGGCGCGATTAGCCTCGTGACTAAACAACGGTGAGTTCACGCGGGCTATTGCTGCCGTTATAACCCTAGTTACTAATGTATTCTCCATGTTTATTATCAATGTATCAATGTTTATTCTGTATATTTAGATTTAGGTTGCCCAAGGATTCGCTGGAGCATTATAGGTATTGGAAATTTTCGACAGACTGTATTTGGCTTGTGATAAAGGATTGGGGCAGTATTAGAGCCAGTATTAAGGCATAGTGAACATAAAGTTAGGATAAACACGTTAGCGAATAATGAGTGTAGTTGGTAAGGCGCTGTAGCCAACACGTTTTGTTTACTCGCTAATCATATCGCGGTACCATCGAGTCATATCTTTCGGTACTAACGTCGGCGAGTATGCGAAACTTTAGTTACTATATCACGTGATACATCTATTCTTATTCGTTCACAATCAAAACATCGATAATTTGACCGTAAAATGTACGGATATCGATGTTTTACCACTGACAGTCGATTTGTGAATGGCAGTTGTGAACGACGCGGTGTAGGTAGACTTGAACAATGAGTATGTATCAGAGCTAGTTAGAGTATTGTAATTGAGGATTGCCGTTTGCCATTCAGAAATCGACTAGACGACCAGATATCAATGGCACTGTCAATGTAATGTTCTGACAAAACTATATTGATAGGGACATAGGCATCGCGTAACACTTCACGCCTTTTCCCAGCGCCCTTCGCCTAGCGCTCCCACGATCTTACACTATCACCGCCACTATGGCAAACCCCTAATTAGGGTCACTACTTTAATATACAATAGATATACAATCGCTGACATCCTTTCCATTCGTATTTTGTCTTCACCTAAATGAGTTCTGATGTATATTTAAGTAGCGGTCCCAAGTTCGTGTTTCGATCATATGTAGAATCAGTGATCACGTATGTACATACTGCTCGAACAACATTCTGATAAGCGTTTTAGATGATAGTTCACTATATATATATATGGTCGAAACACGATCTATAGTATATCCAAATCTAACTCCTATTTTTTTATCCTGTTTTAAATGTTAAGGTTGTATACTTCAGGAGGTCCCTTAGACCTTCTGGGCGATATTCGCCTGTGCTTCTTATTCTCGTCTATGAGGCACTTGAAAGATTGCTGACATGGGTTTTGTCTCCGAAAACTTTGATGAAATGGTTACTATGCGCAATTTCTTTCGTGTATGACTTCCATACATTCATCCCATTGATTCATCATCAGCGCTTTCGGATGCAACGTGCAATCTAACAGCACAAGGTGTTTGAAACCCGAATTACTCGTGTAAAACTAGAAAACTTTGGGTCATTCTTAATATGAGACTTAGTATATCGATAACACTACACAATTAATTTATTTGGACACCTCAGTACTGCAATGTAATTGTTCCCTTACTATATAAGTCCCACAATTTCCACTTAACCCCGAGTTTCATCGAAAAATACATTTAACGAAATACTTTCAATATTTTCAATCACGATTGCCAGCATCTACACACCTTTTTGTTTAAAATTAAAAGCACAGTAGCACTATATCTGATAGTACAATTATTTTATTTACTAACTTTATTAATGACGAATGCAAAATTATTCGCATCTGGTGGACATTTTTGAAATATGTATAACCTATTTTTTGTACCTTTAAATCGATGAATCGGGGTGCTTGCTGTTCCTTCTCTGTACAGTTTAAGGTGTATTACGTAATATTATAAGAAATAATAGTTATGTGTCCCCTTAATAGACTTCCCTGAGCTAGTGGCGAGACTGAGGAGGTATATAACGAGCAACAGGTGATATGATGATATGATCATACGAGATCAGATTGTATGGATATCATTTGAATGCGGATTTCGACTGTAACATTACAACAATGAGCAATGAATCATGTAACCGACCAATGCCTATCTGGCATCTGGCATCGGGCACTTGCTTGGTTCACTTACCACATAATAAAGGCCGTTTTGTTTATATCGTCAAAACTTTATCAAATTCAATCTGGACCGGTAAAAGACGCTGTACTCAAAAATGATACACGCATGCCGAATCTATACATGAAGAGATCTTCCAATTTAAATATGAACGCCCCTCCAATAAATTTTCTCTTTTGAACGTGTGAAGTAAAGTAAATATTGCAATATTTTACTTGTGTGCGTGCGGCGATTACACTGAACACTTGGACTCGCCACTACACTAAGAAGTAGTTAGCGTATTAATTAGTTAGTGTATCAATTGATTTACTGTGACGATGACCACGGGTTTTGTATGAAACAACACGTCCGCTCTGTCGCACGGTCGAGTCTTTTAGTTACTAGTTGGTCGTTAGATATGGTCATCAAAACAAATTGATTCTGTTTATAATCATTTTACTGATGTGACCAATGACAAATAAACATATGGGAGTGACGTTCAGTTTTAAAACAGACGATCTTTAACTCAATAGTTACTTAAAGCTTTGAGTGTTGTGATTATTTAATGTTACCTACTTTTAGATATTAAATAGATGTTTACGTTTTAATTTCTATAAATATGTATATCTTGTTCTTGATAATACGTGCACAATAAGCAATATAACGTAGATATAATTTTAATTGTCTTACTTAGTGTTAAAAAAACATAATTATAAATGCAGTATTACTGTTTCATATATTGCAGTCTCAACATTATTTATTTTCAATTGTTATTTTTATTTAGAGTCTAATTATACAAAAAAAATCAATCATATATTTACAGTCAAACGATATCACAATAAATGTAGCTATGAATTATTTTTATTGCAGTTTTCACTGTAAACAAAATCGATATCGATTTTGATTGCAGTTTTGGTATGAAATTTTATAATTATGCCTTTATTACCAGACTGCAGTATGTAATGAAACAAAAATTGGTGTTTGTAAATAAGGTTGCAGTTGAGAGAAGATCCTGCAATGCCAAAAATATATTACTGTATTTATTATTGTGTTTGTATTAGTATAAGTAAGTTCTTTAGTTTAATTCATAGGGCGGCATTCATGCTCTTAGAATCATCTATGTAGAATTTTTTGATCATCTATAAAACAAACTGGATAAATCACGTTTCGAGACAATTAACACATCGTGTCAATCACACCAGACCAAATTTCTTTTAAAATAACTAAACACTTTTGCAAGTGTAACGGACCGTGTCGAACCGTTCAATTTAAATTTAAACATTCACTATTACCTACAAACTGAAATACCAAATGTTATAATTACTCACATCTTCCAATCCAGCCACCAATGTATCAACACCATAATATTGACGCACATCATCCGAGTTATTGACTGCCGCCCTACCTATTATCATCGCTTACATATTTATCTGGACTGGAACCAATTGTCCGGTTCTAATGGGTTACGAGCAATGAGATCAATCATTCTTTCACCTTATCGCCTAGCGCATAATATCTTATTCATTTCACTCTGACAATAAGACAATTGTATATTAGATCAAGCTCACGTACCTTAACTGTCTTCTAGAACACTTACGGGCTATAGTTTACTCTTAATTAATATTATATTTAACTTGATTGTTATTAAATGATTAGAATATACTACTTTTAATTATTTAAGTGAATTCGGTAACGTAACATTAAATTTCGTGTTATTAATTAATTAAATTTATAAATAAAATAATAAATTAATTTTAATAATAAAATTAATTTGCCCAGCACTATAAGTATATCTTACTTTAAGTATTGATATGCCAGTACTTACAGTTGCTAATCGTATGTCAACAAAATACACCTCTTTATCACCTCTAGCTCGCCAAACAGTCCCCAGTAAAATTGTAACCGTTTAATGTTTTTAAAAGAATGGTAAGCTAAGGAACCCGTAGTGTAAGAAACCTTGTCAGAATGCATTTCTTTTATAGAGTTAAGTTAATAATATAATTATTGTATTTAAACATGTAATTTTAATTGTGGGTTTTGAACAACGAATGTTATTACATTGTTTCGGTGGTAAACTCTCATTATTAATATTACATTTGTATAATAGATATTTGGAAACTGGATTCCAAGATAGCGTTCATAACCTTCCTGTCTATCGCTCGTGTTAAGTGTTTCGTCGTAAGCAGTAGTACGTACTTTACTATCCAGTTTCTGAATATCGAATATAACCGTGACGAATGTACGATTATTGTATTGAATGTTCGATGTTGTTTTCGTATTCGATATAGCGTATTAAGAATACGCGATTTCTTTTAACATTTGCGCACGATGTGCATGTGCATATATTTAAGTCGATATTTAGTAAAGTTACTTCTGTAATCGCGGTTAGGTAATTTCGAAATAGCAAAACTGTCCTATCTATGTCACCCCCGAGCTGAGTTGAGGGATAGCTACTGATCATTGCATTTTACATCAATGTTAAAATGGAAAAAAACTATTTACATTTTACAACTGAGTGAATAGGCTACATTGGCTACATTATATTATTATCAAAACATCATATCATCATATTATTCTGACGTACCTACGTACATATTAGTTCATGGGTACCATGTTCGAAATTATTTACTTATTATAATTAGGGAATATTCATTATCTGCTGGTTTAACTGTTGGAACATTAGTAGACTAAATGGAGTCATTAAATTAAGCGTTAATATTTCGTATTGCAGTCGAAGAGTATTAGATTCGATGTCGGTTTTCGATGTCGGATTCACCTTCGACTCCATTGTATTGTGGTGGGACCAATGATAGACACGAACATTGTTAAATCTTGTGTTCACTGGACATTGACTGTTTAAGATTATAATACAAGATCTACATTAACTGTTCGGTTATTGTACTTTCCCGCCAAGCGACAGGACAAGCGTGGACAACAGTCAATGTATGCTATTCGTGTTGAAGAATTCGTGTTGACAATATTCAGTTGTAATGAAGACGCATAGTAGGTACATAGCGCGATTAAAACTTTTTCGACTGTTTTGGTAAACAGCTGTTAACAAAATAAAAGTAACTAATCCTTTAATCTCGAAAACATGCATTAAATCCTACGATTTAATCGTTTAAAAATGGAGCTCAATTTTGAAATAATATTAAGTATCAAATAAAAAATCCTAAATAGAAACAATATTGGCTCCGATGTGCTATTTATTGGATGGTAACGTCAGAATATAAAACAATTGTAATGAAAACAACGCTTCGCTGTAAATTATTTTCGACACCTATTTTAACAATTGACCAAAATCTTTACGCAGATAATTAGCCATTTACGAATAGAATTTATTTATTTTACTGAAAGGAGTTAATTGTAAGTACATTTTAACACAGATCTTTTTATAATTATAATGTCTATGTTATTTATATTTAGATTGTTTAAGATTGAAAATGGAAATTTTGATCAACCATGACAGGGGGTCATCATGGTAACAATTGTGTGTATAGGTACTGTGTATAGACGATCTTCCACTGAATTAAAATAAGTATAAACTCACATGCGCTTACTGTTCGACTTTAATTGTCTTACAATTGTTCAAATTAAAATCATCATCAGTGGATGGACTCAAAAAATATCATTCCTTTAATACATATCCTACTTCCCCTAGTTTCAATCTATTCCAATGGGAGTTTTAAACGTGTATTTCTATTATTGATATTATTAATGATAAATCGACACTACATTCTTAATTATTGGATGTATCAATATATAGCTTCGTTAGGATCGGCATGGTAATTTGGATGTGTAATATCACGATTCAGTGTTGTACTGTTTCATATATGTGTATATCTATGTTTCTTGTAACGCACGCTACATTCAAACAATGTAATATAGAACAATGTCATAGACAACTCTGCAATTCAAGTTTGCCTCATATTGGAACTTGGCTCTTTGTAAATCATGAAACGTAATCATCGACATATTATTTGACATATTTGTCTCATTCAAAAGAACTTGAATTGCATTGCACAAGTGCGCCCACAGCATTGGGTTTGATGACCCGGCAAACACTTCTGGCCATAGATCCAACCACACGCGGCTTCGAACATCATAAGTAACGGGTAGCGTGTTTTAATTTCATATTGTATTTTACTATTGTGTCAATACTCACTCTATAAATGAAATCAATTCTGTAGGTACATTATGAATAAATATAAAAGACTTTTAGGCAAAATGCCTTCTTTTTATGTAATTTTAAATGTTAAATAAATGTTGATTAACATATCAAATTTAATGTTGTTTTATTTATAAAACATAACCCATGTACCCAAGGTCACCGATATAGCTCAAAGGATTAGCACGTTGAAGTGGCAATGGGCTGGTCACGTCTGCCGACGAACGGACGA
>DWEJ01000946.1:0-14350 GCA_018245835.1 Mysoria sejanus stolli
TTTACGTCCCACTATGGAATAGTTGGTGAGCCTATTGCCATGCATCGAGCACATATCCAGACTCTGAACCACTAATAGAATTTTAATTTAGATTTTCTAGAAAATTTCTGAATTACAAAAACTAATCTGTAGTGTTCGACCCGGGAATCGAACCTCCCGAACCGGGGACCTCCCCATCAGCAGTCGCACTTGCAACCAACACTACCAACAAAGCAGTCACAACTAGTTATCTACTTTATTTTATTCGATTGCGCAATAATATGTCCATAAAAAATATTGACCTTGTAAAGTGTATAATACATTTAGTATATAACAGTCTATGTTAGGTGTCATGTAACATGTATGAATTTTTGAAATGAGAACTCCTTTTTTTCCGAACCTGTTATTGTCTACTGTTGAAATATGGGACTCTTCTCATAATGTGAGGGGTAAAGTCATAGTCTGACACTTTGCCAAGTATGGGTTAGCACACTTCACATACCTTAGAGAACAATTAGAGCTGTAAGGTTTCCTCACAATAATTTACTATACTGTTATAACAAGTGTTATCTAAAATAAAAACGCATGTTTTATAAAGAAGTGCACCCTAAGAGGTCGTATTTCAAACCATTGGGCTGTCACTGCTTATGCTAACTTCTTATGGGAGGGTAAACCGATTCGTTATGTAACACTTATGGTTGTCTACCATACTCCTACTCCATATCATATATTAAAATACTATATTTTAAGTGTACTTTAAAATTTAATTTTAGCTATTTTGAATACAGTATTTTTTTTTAATACTATATTCTATAGAAAAAATACTACATAATATTTTTTAAAAAAATACTATATTTAGACAAAACAAAGTTGGCAACCCTAGTAACACTGTACGGCGCCAATCTGTCTGGCTTCCCTTTCTCTCACACACCAGAGACTTGATGGGGGTCTGTATATTTTAAGAAGTTCAGCGACTGTTACTTGTAAAAATTTACATATTTGCATATAAGAAAGACGTCTGGGTATCTCTGGGCTAGAAATAAGTGCTCATGGGGATTTGTGTTTGCTACTCACAAACATCGAACCAGATATAATTATACTGATAAAATCTAATCATGTTCATCTAAGTCATTGTTTCTTTTCTTGTTTTAATTTTAAACAAAAGTTATAATTATCATAAATACTTGTCAATAT
Organism: Mysoria sejanus stolli; assembly: GCA_018245835.1. Taxonomy (NCBI): domain Eukaryota; kingdom Metazoa; phylum Arthropoda; class Insecta; order Lepidoptera; family Hesperiidae; genus Mysarbia; species Mysarbia sejanus. The sequence continues at coordinate 1,174 of DWEJ01000946.1, forward strand.
TTTTTAAATTTTTGTCCTATACTCTATAGTAGATCTTCACTTAGGGGTCTGTGGACAACTTTTGACTATTAAAAGGGGTCCACGGCAGGGTTGTTACAATGCAAGAATTTTGACATCCATGGATGCAGATGTGGATGCGGATTATTAAAAGTTCACTTCCGTGGATTTGGATGTAGATGCGGATTTGAAAGGGATAATTATTAAAATGTTAAATACAGCAAGCAAAACCTGTAGGATCTTGTTACCAATGTGTGACTTCCCATTAGTCAGTTAACGAATGAATGCAATAATAGCAATTACCAAAACAAATGTGAAGCACATGCCACTCTACTCGTAGGTCCGCCCACTTTCTTTACATGTAGTTGTTAATTTGAATCTGCGTCCATAAACCCTTCCCTTTGATTGATGCGGATGTAATAATTCGCAACATCCCTGGTCCACAGACCAAAAAAGTTTGGGATTCACTGCTCTACAATGACAAACAGTACTTACAAAATTCTGGCTATCCTCCTCTGATCCACTTATAATGACTCTCACTTCATTATGCTTCTCCAGTAACTTCTTTATTTTATTCACATTGGTCATAATGTCATGATCAGCTATCTTGGAGGTAAGAGTGAGCAGTTTTTGTCCTTTTATGGAATTATCATTATTATTAGTATCTTGTTTTTGCTTTCGTTTCAACAATTCCTCTTCATGATACTGTGCATTAGTCATCAACCTAAAAAAATAATGTAAATATTATATTTAAAATGTCATAACTTGCAAATGTGTTAATTACCATGCAGATTGAAACTTACATTTTCAAGTGGTGACTCAGAATCTGGATATGTGCCTGGTATATGGCAAAAGACTTACTACCTATTTTAGTGGCATGTAATTGCAAATAGTGAAACATGGGAGTGTACTACACTCCTCTGCCTTGATCTTTAGGAATTATATGTGTATTGTTACATTTAGATTAATATCCAAACCAACCAAACATTGTCATTGTGTCAATAGCACAAATCTATGCTTTCCTTTCTATAATCACATGACGGAGCGCTATGATTCCATATCAGCAGTAAACAACTACCTATATTAACATTTATACTTGTGGTCTTCACCTGCTTATTACTTTCTGTTGTTGCTCTTAGCATGCTACAGATTACATTTATAAGCTTACGAAGCTCCCATTAATAAAGTCGTAAGTAGTTTAATATAACTTATTTAATTTTATGAATAGATATATTAACAATTCTTATATAAATAAAATAAAACTCCAATCTCACTTGTAAACCGGCCGTCTAGTTTTGGAATCTTCATCCTGGATTTTGACTAATTTTAACTCTCGTCGTAATGACAAACTTTGTGCATTCTTAAGATCAGTAATGCTAAGGGAATTATCAGTCCCTATGAGTGTTATTCGTGATTCAAAATGTTTTTTCTTAGGGACATCTTTTCCATCAGCAGTTATTCTAATGGCCAATCCTCGCCTGTTTAAAAATCGCTTTACACTGCACAGAGCTATAAATTTATTCATTTTAAAATATATTTACATAACACTGTAATCAGTTAATGCATAAAAAAATTAACAAACATTTGATAATTAAACTTACGAGAACGTCAAATTATGACGTAAAAATCAGATAGGTAATGATTATGACAGAAGTGTCAATTTGATATTAATAAAATCTTTTGCTACAAATACTACAATAACAATGTTATCTTTTGACTTATTGAAGTATCAGTGCGTACGAATGTATGTATTTATGTACTATTAATTAACCATTATTATTAATTTATGAACTATTAAGAGGCCTATGTCCATAGAAGATGATGATACGTATATTTGGGTAAAAATTTTTTTATTCGATCACACATGTGACATTATTAAACTACGTGTGATTTATAACAACCGCGCCTGCAACCAGCAGGTTGCAAGCGCGAATGATTGAATGAATCAAGCGTTCCAAGATGTAAATCTTGGGCCAGGCATAAATGAATTTTTCTAATTTATAATTTCTAAGAGCATCACAGAGTCTAGCTAGATATGTACTCGGTGCATGGTAATAACTTTATAGTCATTATTCGCTCCTATTCGCTAGTTCTTACATGCATGCCACTTTCAGTCTTTTGATTCTCCGTTGGCCGGCCAGTCTGACCTATTTGGTCAAGATGGTTTAGTCTTGATTTACCTGATTATATTCATGAACATTCGCATTAAGTAGTAGATAATACAAAACATATATTTCTATTACATACCCAGTATTTTATCCTTTGTTATATTATATACAAAGTGATAGTGGACGTACATTAAAATACTTTAATCTAACCTAGGAGTGAAAAAAAGGCAAAAGAACGCTTGTCATTTTAGTGACTGTGAGTTGTCACTGATGTCACTCTTTTATGTCTGACAGTGGAGTAAGCAGTCATGGTTAGTTTTGTTTATCGTAGGAATCTGAAATTATTTGTGTAATCATGTTATAAAACAGTAATTTGAATATTAATTCTATTTTTATTTGTTTACAGTCAGCCCACAAGACATTTATTATTAAGCGGAAACTCGCAAAAAAACTTAAACAAAACCGACCTATCCCCCAATGGGTCAGAATGCGCACAGGGAACACAATTCGGTAAGCCTTTTAAATAATATGAATTATATCTATTATATATATACAATAAGCAAACCATACATGTATTTGTGCAATAAATCTGTTCGTCTTTATATATTTATGTAAATTCTTTTATTTTGGCATTGTGAATAAACAAACCTAATTATCAATGTTACACTATTGATTCAAAACTATTGAAATAATTAATTTTCCTTAACCCTAAGAAACGTTTACGCGTACGATCAGCCTAAGTACTTATATGTTATCTTTTGACTACTGTATTTTGTGTATGGTTTCTACTATTATGTGGACTATCAAACATTAGATTGCATCTGTTGCAAAGCATAATGGTTTTTCAAATCAGATTTACTATTACTGAATAACAAAATCTATTTGCTAATATATATATACTTATAAATATTGAGGAATAAGCTGGACTGACAATAGTTATCATGGAGTCACCCAAAACGAAAATAAACAACAATTACAAATAAACCGAAGACAAACTTTAAGACGTCAGGATGATTTTTGTAATATATAGCTGTTTAAGGAACATGTGCTTCTCTGAAATTACCAAATTTATTAAATACTACTAGACATGTAACGAATGTCACTTTTTGAACATTCGCGAATGTGAATATCTGCTAACGACGTTCGCGAATGCGAATATACAGTTTTTGATAGAAAATTTCATAGAATAATTTGTTTTTGTTTTTTTTTGCATTATATATTTTTTGTGTTAATGTTCTAATGAAAATTGAATTGTTAAGCTTCATTGCTCGAAGTTAAGTTAATAAATAAATAATACCAAATGATAAACTGAAAATTGGTAATGGGAGGGAACTAGGTTCCTTTGTGTTGTATTAAAAAACATAAGTAATAAATGGAATTTTATTTTTAAATTTTTTTCTTTAAAATGTTATGGGCATAACATTTGCAAAAATTTTGCGAATGCGAATATGCAAAAATATGCGAATATTCGCGAATGGGAATGCAAATATTCGTTACATCTCTAAATATTACTTCACGAAACCTTTTCACTACTCGTCATTGTAGATTCTACCTTTACAATTGATGTTTTACATTTTATCCAAGTGTATGTTAATCAGTACAAACTATTCACAGGTCGCAATTTCTAATGTAAATAAATACCTACTTTAAGGTTTCCTGACATAATTATAGTAAATATAGCATATTGCTAGTAAATTTATCCTGTAAAGTAATGGTAGCTAAAACTTTTATGTTGTTCAATCAGCCAATTTTGTTTAAGTTCTGAGTTAGTAATGTTACTGTAGCATAATTTAACACTGCTAATTGGTGATGAGTTGACTTGTTTGTTCATGCTGAAACATTACTGATCAGTAATGATTTAACTCATTGCATTTTCATTATCTATTTAAATTTATTACACTTTGAGTGATATCAAATATTACAAAAACTTGGTATATCATGTTCAGTCAAGTCTGCTTTATAATGAACAAAAAATACTTTTTTTGGTATTTTAATTTCTGTCACAATTTTATTATACTTAATTTAAAAAAAAATCAAGATGGAATGTATCAGCGACCTATCGCCAGTCAGCAACATTTGGCCATGAAAGAACCAGCCAGCAAAGGTTAAGACATCTACATCTATGTAAGAGGGCACAGTCAGCGGATACATTGTATTATTATGGCATAATGCATAAGTAACCCCCATGCCTAACATGTGACTATATATTGATATATTATGTATAACATGTGACTATATATTGATATATTATATATATATTATTATATTGATATATGATAGATTATGATGATTGACTATATGAATTTCATGGGATGTATGACGTAACTGGAAATGTTGAATTGTTTTGCTCCTCAGCTACCCATTCAGTGAAATATGTGCATGATATTATCTATAATGTTATTTTATTCATAGATGAAGCATTTGCAATAAAAATATTAGTTATACATTTACAACATGCTTCCAAGGTACATAACACTTTATATTTCATTATGATCATAGATGTATTTGTTAGAAAAAAGTGTAACACCTGTAATATCCCCGAAGAGGTAAACAGACAAGTGTAGAATACTCCCACATTTCACAAGTTATGTTATGTTATTTTTTTTAAGATAACATTTGTAATATAGTACTTTATTTTTCCAGATACAATGCTAAGAGGCGCCACTGGAGGAGGACTAAGCTCAAGCTGTAAGCTGAGGGCCAGTTGTATCATTAGTTCAATAAATTGCGCAATACCTTAAATCTATTTCTTTCTTTTATATAATCCCCCTAAATTCAGAATACATTTTAATTCAATAGGAATTATTAAACTGTTACATGATTTGTAACAACTGTTATTAGTTAATATAATAAGATATTTTCAATCAAGTTTGTATATGTATAGATTGTTTTGTAAAACATTTCTAGCATTTACTAATTATGAACAAAATTAAAAGTTATTTAAGAGATCTATACGTTTGTTAAAGTTAAATTCTATTATAACAATAATAACGTTCGGACATATTCAAATGCATCCATCTGATCTCACAATAAATCCAAGTGCTTGTATTATGGTAACCTGGTTTGGCGGTAAATGTGTTATGGTACAATTTTTTTGTCTGACCATAAAATATACTGGACATTTTTCTCTAGAAATCGATCTCTGGCTCGGCAGCCTATGCTTCAGTGGTCTATTGCTTCATTAAATAATCTCGAGGTTTTTCTACCTAATAAATAAAGTAAAAAAACATACATAGTCATTATAATAGTTTATTTGCGAAATGTTTTTATATTGTACATAATAAAATGGATTCACCAAGCTGTACTTAGGCAGTACTAAAAGCTACTTAAGAAAGTATCACAATCAATAATACTGAAATATGGGAGAATGTCCAGTTTAATCCCTAAAAAATATTAAGCTGTGTCAAGTGGTTTGTTCTTTTGAATCAGGTTCTTGCTTCTTTTGTGCCGCTTCTGATTGTAGTAAAAGATCTAGCAATGATTCATTGTCGATTAACTCTCCACTACCGGTTTGCTGAAAATGAAATATTGTTAAATAAAACTTAATAATAATAAATATCTCGGGACATGTCCACACACTGCCATCTGATCCCAATGTAAGTGTCAGGAGGGCTTGTGGTATGGTAACCAGATGGCTGACAAAATACATATATACATATAAATATAATATATTTATATGTATATATGTAGTTCCTGAAGTATATTATACTTAAATAGATCTATTTTTTTCACACCCAGACAAATAATTGTGCTCATCACACCAATATTTATTCTGGGTGGGAATCGAACCCAAGACCCCCGGCGTAACAGTCAGGTTCGCTAACCTCTGCACCACCAGTCAAACTAATTAATAAATATGTATACAATGACTGCCGATCGGTAGGTCCCGGGTTCGATCCCGGATCGGACACTACAAAATTTTCTAATTTAGATTTCTAGTCGTTGCTCGGAGTCTGGATATATGCCCGATGCATGGCAATAGACTCACCACCTATTCCATAGTGGGACGCAAATGTAACTAGTGAAACGTGAGAGTGTTCTGCATTCATCTGCCTAAGGCTTTCGGGATTATAGGCGTGAAGTTATGTTTGTATACAATGAGATTATACAGTATGCTTTTCGTACACAGGTAAGATAAAACATATATATTATAAATGTTACACCTGATAGAAATGCTAAGGTAAACAAATTAATATTAAGTCACCTGTTGTGCACTAACGGAGCGGGCCATTAATTTCTGGAGGTATTTTTCCCGGCGATGTTGCTCTCGTATACTTCGGAGACGGTCAAAATCGTCTATATCATCATCACCTCCATCTACTTCATCCACTGGAATATTATTAGACAATATAACAACATTGTTAATACATCAATAATTGCATATTTCAGTTTTCAGTACACTGACACGATTCCATGCTTTATCCAGAACAAATCTATCGTAAATAGGTAAACAGTTTTTATGTTCTGGCAACAATAATAACGATCTAATACAGAAAAGGTCAAATGAAACGGGATGTTATTTGACAGTCTTGAACGTTATGTATCGGTGGAGTAAGTACTAACGCAGGGTCTGGCTGCCGGCGGCGCTGAGCGACGGCCCCACGTCGCTGTCGAGGCGCGGGCGCAGCGCGGAGAAGGACGCCTGCGCGTGCAGCGACGCGGCGGCGGGGCTGGTGTCGCCCGCCGCCGCGCCCGTCGCCTCGCCCCCCGCTTCGCCCGCCGCCGGCCGCGCCCACTGCGTCGGCGCCGACGACGACAGCCGACTATCCTCTGCACATATATAGCAATATAAATATTTTATTCTATCAATTATAGTTTCATATTACATTTATGTAGTTTATATTGATGTTGACACTGTTAAATTTTGATTTAAAATGGCATATTGGTTAGTGCTATCTTAACAATGCCTCGCAAAGTTATAGCAGCCTGTTGAATATATGTAATAGTAAATATGTTAAAAAACTCACTGCCGTTGTGAGTTAAATTTCTAGAAGAGGGAACATCTACGGGTTCACTTGGCTTGGGCGGTCCTTGTGCAAACAAACTCATTGCAGTCGGTCTGAAAAATATAACAATAGAATACGTTAATATGACGAAAAACTTATGTTACATAAAATATGTGATTATAAATACCGTACTAATAAATAAAATTCCTTTATATTTTTCTTCTATGCTAATACTTAATTATTTTATATACTCGTTTAAAATGAAACTTACATACTGTAGAGGTAAATTCAGATTTTATTGTGTTATTAAAGATGCATATACATATATTTTTAATACGACAATTATACAAGTTCATTCTGCAAGCACTTGTAATTCAAAATTACATGTAGATATGTATACACATAGTGTACCTGCTTAATAATTTATGGTGACATAAATAAATACCTACATCCAACGATACCACAATGAATCACTCAAATAAAACAGTAGTGGGCCGGTGTAACGACGATTACATTGTAGTGTAAAAATATCATTTGACGCGATTTTTACGTGGTAGAATGATATTTATTTAAAGAATTCAGTACACGTTGATTTTAGCAATGAGATCGTTAATTAATTGCCAAATAAATATCTTTCTGATCCAACAGGACACGTTCCATGTTTGGTATTTAATATTGGTATGGACCAATATTATATCACCCAGTAGGGGACTTATACAGGCTGATGACAATGACCCAATAATTTGCTGACCTACCTCGTACTGCGATATAGTATATAAAAAAAACACTGGTTATTGCACACTGGGGGAGGCAAATAAATGGGAATTAGTTATGTGATTTATGTTACAAGTTTTCAACGGATCATTTTCGCGCGAAATTTTTCTAACCTATGGCTTCCTATGAAAATCCACGAAAAAACGGAAAACAAATCCGCGTATCGTCGCAACTTTAACTCGCATGTTATTTTTATTTTATTTTACACAAGCTATGCCCGCGTGGCATTATAAAATTCTAAATGTAGCCTAAGTTACTCCTTATTACATCAATTATCTACCAGTGAAAGTTCCGTATAAATCGGTCTAGCCGTTCCAGAAATTAGCGTTAACAAACAGTCAGACAAAAATTGTAAAAAAATGTTATTTTGGTATATGTACAGTGTATACATATGCATTTAGTCAAGAGCAGTTATTTTAATATTACAAACAGACACTCCAATTTTATATATCTGTACAGATTTTATCGCCTATTGAAATAAAGTATCTGTACAAAAGAAAACTTTTGATAACAATAAGTGTCGATATTTATACATCAAAAAGGATTAGCGCCTACCGTTTTTCGGGTCGTTTTCCCATACTGGTGATGGTTGCCTGTTCGTCCACCTCCTCGATGACCTCGTTGGCGATCTTCATGCTGCCGCCCGCCGCCGCCGCCGGCTTGTTCAGCACAGGGTTGCTCGATGACACTATGAAACGTCCTCCTGTAATATTGGAATAATGTCACCGATTTCACCTCACATGTAACCCGAACATCATAATAATAGGTTCTTTAAAAATATGAAAGAATTATTCTATCTATTATTTACAAAACGTCTCTAGGTAAATAAAATATCTGCCTGTTCCGACTTTTCATTATCATTTGGGTCGGCTGGTAGAGAACGCTAATTAGCATTAAATCAGCCCTTTGTTAACAGAAGTAAAGATAAATACATTTAAGCACCTCCGTCTGTTTGGTTAGCAACTTGCGCGGAGGGTTGCCGCGTGTCCTCCTTAGAAAAGAGTCTCTTCAGCACAGAGGTGACCGAGTTGACGCGCGTCATGGGCGTTTGCTGCAGCGACCCCATGGAGTTGCTGGAGCCCATCGAGTTCTTGTCGTCGCGCTTCCCGCGCCGGCTACCGCGGGACACTATGAAGTGTATGCCTGACTGCGCGTCGTCGTTCATCTGCAGTTGCTGTAGGGACACACAATTTTTTTTAACTCCGCAAAAAAACGAACGTCGTTCGCTATCTAGTCCAAGTTCAGTCAATATCGTTATCTATTCTTTGTTTTATGTGATTGATGGACAAACACTGACTTATATTTTGATATCAAGTATATCACGCTGCATCTGTAGTTAGCTTAATATTATCAAATTTAATTTTCTTTTAAGTAGGCATCTCCTTGCTACATTTTATAACAAAATATAAAGATTGATTAATTGCAATTATATAATTAAACTAGTTAGGAATGTAACATTACTACAGTAATACAGGGTGAACATACTGCCATACACCGGGCACAAATGTAGATATAGTCCAGTGGACCAAAGAGGCAGTTATTAAATCGTTTAAAAATAATACATTTACTAGATATAGACAATTATAAATTTCGGCCCTCAACCCTGACGTTCACTAAAACGGAAAAAAATATAAACTAAACAGAAAACAGACAAGATCAAAAGAGTTGAAAACAACAACACCGGCGTCATTTTACCACAAAACCAATACAGAAATAACAACTAAAGTTAGTGAAGAAGCCTCAATCGTTAATGATAATAGTGTTATTAACCACATTCGAACCAAACTCATACATACATACTGTTAGAGTTGATATAATTGTTAGATACAAAGTATTTCATCATTCAATCATTAGCATACACTCATGTAGCAACATCAACCAGCCATGCAGTATTTTGTAGTTTTAGCTGTTGTTACGCCTCAATAATAAAAAAAATTATAAAATTATATATACTTATCTGTCCGAATTCAATTACGTTAAAGCATAGCTTAGGCATACATTTATTAATATTTTCTACCTAGGAACATACTGCTGTTATAAATACTGTTTGAATAATTAAATGTTAATATTGTTGCTTATTTTCAAGCAAACACATTTAGTAAAGAGATTCATTTTATTACGTAATAATAATAATGTAGATCTCATGCATATTATTTTTATTTATGACAATGACACTAAATATTGTGTACATGAGGTGTATTGTCCTTCTTCGAAGAACAATAAATGACGTCCGCTACCGTCCAACAGTACAATAGTTTATTAGAAATATTAAATATACCCGTTTCCTGTAACTATACGATATTCTCCACCCCACAGCGAGGAAAAATAACATTATATAAAACAACGACAGATACTGGCAACCATGAACACCGACACACTGCTAAGCTCCACATCGTGAGTACGAGCGTGCAGCATGCTTATAAAACGGGCGAATCTAACCTCTGGCGGGGCGAACTTGTAACTCACGGTGTTGGAGGGGGCCATCTCGTCGATCTTGACGGCGGAGGGCGCCACGGTGACCATGCTGCGCTGGCGCGGCGGCACGGCCACGCGCGCCGTCGACGGCTCGGGGTGCTCCTCGCGCTGGTTCTCCGTGGCGATCGTGTACGGCAGCTCCGACGGGAACACCTCGTCCCAGTACTGGTCGCGGATCAGTTCTGGGTGTTCGTGGTGCATCTCGTCCACTATCATATAAGACACCTGTCACGGAAATAAAACAAATGTCACCATAACGATTATTAAAAAAAATGGTAAAGTAAGTCAATAATAATGACAGTTTTATACCTTATTTTATTTAACGTTTTTTTATTTAACGGTTTTTATTTAACGGTTTCACTTGTTTTTAGCATAGAAACTACCGTTAAATCCGAAAACGAAATCCGAATAAATTTAAAACACCATGTTTTTAAAGTAACTGATTATATGCATTGCCAATCGAGTATTGTCACTTTACTGTGTAATTTATTAATAGCGTAGATATACTATATTAAAAGTAATGCAATAGCTAAATAGTTGTATTCTTAAATAATCACCAAATGAGTTCACTTTTTTATAAAATGTTTGATGTAATGAATGTATCATGGACAAGTAAAATAGTAAAACAAAAAGTCACCTGTAAATCCCGATCTATCAGCCAGTTCACTTCGAAGTCGTCGTCGTCCTCTCCGAACGGGTTTATCAAAGACTCGGCCACTTTCAACCAGCCCATGTAGAAGAAGAACTCTAACGTGGTGAATACAGGAAAATAGAGGTCAATATCACTAATATGGGCGGTAGAACTGTGCGACTGCAGTTTATTATCGACCCACTGGCTACCCAACGCGGACGTTATAAAATACGAGTAAACAGCTATGGTAACTACCTGAAAAAAAATCAGTCCACGAAATTACTAAAATTCCTTCACCAGTTCATTGAAACATGCTGCAGGCCATCTCTTGTTTCAGAGAGACTCGTTAATATAGACAAAAAAATATTACCTATGTACTAAAAGAAGTGCTTTATAGATAATGGTAATTATTTAGTTATTGATTGAAGACGAATTTAAGTAGAATGTAAATATAGATATTGAAACTTTTGAACATAGAATAACTGCCTCGTTGGTCGTATTGGTTGCAAGCGCGACTTCCAATCGAGAAGTCCTGGGTTCAAATGTCGGGTCGGGCACTATTAAATTTTATTAACTTAAATTTTGTAGTGGTGGCTTGCAGTCTGGATATGTGCCCGGTGTATGGCAATAGGCTCACAACTCTCCAACCTATTCGATAGTGGGACGTAAACGTAACTGGTGAATAACTTGGAGAGTATTACACTCCTGCGAGGATTAAAGGCATGATGTTGTGTTGAACATTAAATACGTAATGGAACGTACCTGTGTATATACAAGCGGCACGCTTATAGTGTCGTAGCTAAGCAAAAGTCCAGCTTGACCTCTAAATTTATTAAGTTCGTCAATAATAGTTTTAACAGCAAAATCATCTCTTATCCTACCCTCTTTACGCGCTCTCGTCACTATACTAGTTGCCCACACAATGGGAAGCCTGAAAGCAAAATAGTTTACGGGATTATAGTAAAAGCGACTAGAAAAACTAAAATTACAAGTCACAAAAGTTTGATTCAAATAACCATCTTTCAAAAAGCCTCTCAAATGTATCATTAGGAACTAGAAATAAACAGCACATGTTTTTTTTATTGATCAGCTTATTGTAAACTTTAAGTTACAATGTAAGTTACAATTTGTAACTCAATGTTAAATTGACATTAAATTTTAACTTGTAACATTGGTTTCATTAACCTTATTTTTAATATTAACTCTAAACTATTATTGAACAAGGAACAAACATCAAAGCACCGATTAGTGTATAATCTGCCACACTGTCCAAGTGATTATTATATTTATATAAATGCTTTAGACGTTCCTAAATACATCTTTTCCGGGACGTATCATTGCAAAAAATCAACTAAGACGATGACGTATTACAAGCGGGGGTGGAAACTAAATCGTGTCAGACATCCAGACATTTTAAAATAGTCTTAATAGAATGATAAAGCTACACATCAGCCTTATTGGATCATCATCATTATCATCGGCCTATTGTAGTCCTGCCCTAATGGGTTATGCCCATAATTCGTATTAGTAATAATCGTAATTGGATATGAAAAATTTGAAGTAGGTAGTTTTCAATCAAAAACACTTTAAACGAGTGAATGTCAACAGAAAAGATGCAATTTATCAACACGGTAATGCAAAACGTGATGATATATTAAAATAGTAAATTGCCGATATCGACGATAGTTAATGATTAAAGACTCCTGGAAATCTCCTGGAATTTACCTAAAATCGGAAATGTCTTCCGAACTTCCTAATATATTGCAATTGGTATAGTGATGGACTCTTAATTATTATGAAAATGACAGGACATTAACCATGCGATAGTTCTAACGTAAATGCAATAGTTAGCTGGAAATAATCATGCATTTATTTTAACCAATCAACAGTACATGACTTTTTGTTGGTTTCAATGGAATTTCGAAGATCACCTAATAATAGGCCGGTAAAAGCGCGGTCATCTAGGGCCATATTTTCATGTACATAACTATTCAATTGCAAAAAGTATCCTTAATCCTATTGATCAGTAGTTGAAGAGAAAGTTTCAAAACCTTCTTAGCAATATCCGCATAAAAAGCTAAAATCGGTGGCCTTTAGAATTTCGCTACAATCGTACCTTTTACGAGCTGAGTTTTTGCAACAAATTACCGTGTACGAGTCAAATAAAAATATAACAACTTCGCAACCTACCAATGTTTAGATGGCTTCGGAAACTTTTGATTTAGATTTTCGAGAATAATTTTCTC
>DWEJ01000947.1:0-14346 GCA_018245835.1 Mysoria sejanus stolli
CATTTGACGTCAGTGAAACGCACGTGCTTCTACGAACAAAACGCCAAGAGAGTGGAACGCTGGAATATCATCAGAATGACCGTCAACCATCCACAACCTTGCCTTCAGTCCCAAGGGGTAAACACTATGCGACCTCTTAAATTAAATCTTATATTTAAATTAAATACTCATTTTAATATCTCAGCACTCTTGCTCTTTGAATACTGCACTCACAATACGAGAAATATTATAACCGCCTTTGAATACCTTTCACATTATAATTGCTAGAGGTTAACTACCATCCAACGCGAACTTGTTTTTCGTCTTTTTAAGTATAGTAATCATATACACATTCATATGATTATCGTGATAGGAGCGCGTCAGTGATACAAAACATAATAAAACTATAGCAGTTAACAGTGATATATTAATCAGGGTGATCACGTTCTGAGACGATTTCAATTGAGATGTGCTATAGGTATAAAATAAATTTTTTGAAGTACACAATTTCTGTTATATTACAGTTACGCAAACGAAATAACGAACAAGCATGGAATAAAATTGTTGTTTAGTATTCCGCTTAATTTTATGCATTAAATATTAAAAAATAAATAAACAAGCGGAGTCGTACAATTCAGAAATAAGCTGAAAAATCGTAGAAATTTACAAAACCTCACAGGAGCCGAGCGCAAGTGCATTGGACGTAGCTCTTTGTGCAAAGAAACAAACGCGCCTGATACCGGCGTCAAAGTGAACTCATGGAAACTGGTAAGCCTCCTAGTGCCTGCTTAGCTTTTGAAATAAAATAAAAACTCTTACCCGTGCGATACAGAATTATTTATGCTCAGCAAGCCTACACTTTGACTGCCACGTTGGTTTCGTGACTGCCTCGTTGGTCGTGCTGATTGCAAGTGCGATTGCCGAACGGGAGGTCCCCGGTTCGATTACCCGGTTAGGCACTACTTAATTTTTCTAATTTATATTTTTTAGTAGTGGATCGGAGTATGGAAGTATGCCCAGTGTATGACAATATGTTTGCCCCTATTCCATAGCAGGACGTAAACGTAACTGCTGATGCTTTATTAAACTCAAATAAGGTTCCACACGGAGTACTTTTCCCATCTCTGGGCTGGAGCACCCCAATACCGACTCGAGTCATTTGATTCCGTGCAAAAACGTGCAGTTCGAATAGTTAATCACTCTAGGATTACCAATAAGCTGAAGGACTTAAGTCTTAAGAGACTATTGAAACGTGGGAGTGTGTCACATTTCTCTGCCTACCTCTTCAGGGTTTACAGGCGTAATTTTACGTCCATGAATTTTATTTTGTTACCAAACGGTAAATGTAACTCTGTTATTCGTAACTTTGAGTTTTTTTTTCTGAAAATAAAAAAAACCTGTTATATTCACAAATACTTCGTTCTTTTATTGAAAACCTTTATGAAGGATGCAATCAGTATTGGTAGTGCAAAGGTACGCGGGTGTTTTTACATGCGGTACTGCCTCCAAGCACCTCTTCAGGTAAAATTGGTACAAAAATAAATTACCAACAAAAGGTAAGTTAGCTGAATTTAATTCGCGCTAACATAATGAGTTAACTTGCAAAGTAATTAACTTGTGTGTGGTTGTGGTAATGGGTTTCTTAATAGCCATAGTTTTATATTAGTGTCTAGACTTGATACAATGTTCTCAAGTTCGTATTTGTGCTTTGTGTGTACTTATTGCTGCAAGAATACAAGCGTCAAATCTATGCTTAATTGTATTACATTACCTAATGAACATGGTTAGGATTCCTGTGGAGTGGAGCAAGATGATTTACAAGATTTTTTTAGGATGAAAATACTTAACTAGGCATACGTATATCTCATTTCATGTGCATTCCTCTGCCTACCTCTTCGGGGATTACAGGCGTGAAGTTACGTTTTTTTTTTTTTTTTACGTATATCTCTACATTTGTTACACTATATAATAATAATGGTTGGCTTAGCTTGATTACAACATTATCACGGTAGGTCCCTCATGGGGTGGACAGACCCATCAAGTGCTGAATATTTCCTTTACAGATCTGGTATGCTTGTTATGAAATACATATATTAAACGTAACAGAACGCCTGTAATCCCCGACGTGGTAGGCAGAGGAATGTATTACACGCCCACGATTAACCAGTTACGTTTACTTCGCAGTATGGAATAGTTGGTGAGACTATTACCATGCACCGGGCACGCTCCGAACGACTACTAGAATATCTAAATAAGAAATATTCAGTAGTATATATTTTAGTATTATAGCAGTTTGAAGTACATATATATTAAATATCGAATTAATTTAGTTATAGTCTCTTTTAATCAAAAGAATAGACATGAAAATACATCTTCATGGAATTATGAACTGTCTTCTTGAGGGATAATCAACTGAATGAAAATCGTACCCACCAAAGTACATTATATTATCATTTCATAATGTCGTTCGTATTAACTCAGAGAGGTAAATATGCTCACAATTTTCATCCATTCCGTTCTTAATGACTTTCGCTGACACGACGCAAAACCCCTCATTTTACACTTTGACGCGTTCACTTACGCCTATTCCTGTTGCGATGACATTTTCCATTGGAAACGAAAATAAAACGGAACGACCTATCCGCGACCATCTTTTCCCTCGACAATAAAGTCCAAAATGGAATGTGACCGCGTTTTAGACAGGGTGACTTTTGTCTATTCCGAGTCTTCAAGGATGAAGTATAATTTAGCCGGATATGAGAGGGCCCATCTCCGTTACGTTCCGTTCCAAATAAAACTTTGTACGGGTTACGGAGAATTCAAAATAGGTTAGTGCTGTGAGGGTATATAAATACATAGTGTTTCGGGCAGTTTTTGCCGGGAGATCGTTTTGTCTATTGGTAATATGAGACTCGGCTCGTACCTCTGAACAACAAAGCCTCACTTTTTCACACTTTTATGAAAAGAGCGTACAATAGAGTCAGCACGTGTGTTAATTGTAGTGTCAGGTCACAGTTAAATTAAACGTCGGTTTAATGCTCGCGTCGCGCTTCAGCCGCTGCCGTATGAAATTGTATTCTTCAGTTAATTACAGTGTATTCTTTTTAAGACTTTTTTAGTTGGCTACTTCATGCACTGTTACGATACAGATAATTTCAAAAGAGAATAATTGGCGCTGCAGCTGTATCCTTACAGTAGGTAGAATTGAAATTAATTTTCTCTAACAACAGAGGTATCTTCCGCAGTCTGGTTTCTCAATTATTCCGACAACTTGAGTTTATTCCCTCCGTGCCTGCACGATCGTAAAATAATAATGAAGCTAGTCGGAAATGCCGGGCACTGGCCAATAGCTAACGTGAAGTCTTGGCGTGCCAGAGCCGCTATGCTCGTATGAAATATGAAGTTTGAGACATCCGTGTCCACCGACGCTAAACCTCTATGTGAAATATATGAAATTTCACACGTACAACGCAAAGCGTCTAGTATTCGAACATTTTCTGAGTAATTTGAATTTTTAATCAGCAACGCTTTTACTTTAAACCGATAAGATTTTAAAGAAAATGCAGATTAGAGATGTAATAAACGCAAATAATTATGAGAAGTTATATCTGACGTTTTTTTATATAAAACATTTTCCTAGTATGGAAACTAGTATAACGAATAGTGAGATAACGTAACGTCACGCCCGTTCTCCCTGAAGAGATACGTAAACTAGTGTAGTGTACTGCGACGTTTCAGCAGTTACGTTTACGTCGTACTACGAAAGAGGTGGTGAGCCAATTAGAAAATCTAAATAATAGAATCCAATAATGCCTTACCCAGAATTTAAATCCAGAACTCCCGATCAAGCAGTCACGCTTGCAACCACTACCAAGGAGGTACAGTTAGATAATCTTCTTTAAACAAAAGTTAATAATATACTTTTTTAATTTGCATAGAACCAAAAATTTCGACGGCCGCCGTCTCGAATGTAAAAGAGTTATCTATGACGACATAAATATTTACGTTTTGCAACACCCTAAAACAAATACTTTGTGAACATATGACACAGGAATCGTACAAAATTATAAAAAATTTGATTTTCATGGCTAGAGAAACAATCGCAAAATTTATATTGGATAAATAAGCAAGATTCGTACAATGATTTTGCTTTTATATTCATATCATGTGATCGTAAATCTAGAAGGTGGGTATCGATTTTGCGGAATGATGGCCTAATTCGCGACCCCACTTTAGTGTAAGGGTAAAAACTAGTATGAGTATAAGTTACGTATGAAAAGTATGGTTTTTCTTTGTAAAATATATTATGTACATAAAACTCACAAAGTAAATCATGTGTTTGCCCGATATTCATTACCTTTAGCTATATATAATATCTTGTATACATATTGACTTCGATTAAGTTTTATAAATCAGAGCAAACAACCTTGGTGGTAATCATATCCATGAGATTCAATAAAATTAATTATTATGCCTGCCTTGGCTACTTTGTTAGTCGTGTTGATTGCAAGAGCGGCTACCGCTTGACAGGTCATGGGTTCAAATCCAGGTTCGGAGTCTGGATATGCGCCCATGTACGGCAATAGACTCACACCCTAATTGAAATTGAGAAACTACACGTCTCTGTCTACTTCTTCAGCGATTACAGGCGTGATATCAAATCAAATATCTCTAACTTTACAGATTTGTATGTTCTTTCTAAATTCACCAATTTTTAATTTCATCATTTGTCAGGAATATCCCACGTACATGAGACTCCTGGTGACCCTAGTGACAGGTAAGATAGCGTTGCTCGCGGCGACGTCTGTCATGTGGGAGAAATTTCCCCTTTACCGTGTCCTCGTACTTTTTACATGCTTTTACACTTTCGGCCATCGACGACGGGATGAGAAAACTTTGCGAATTTTACGCAGACCTCAGCTATATGACGACCGGAGTAGTTTACATGCAGCGAGTGGAAACTCACCCCCTTCGTAATAAGAGGGTTAGGTGACTCAATATTCACAATGACCAGAGAAACTATCGGTGAAGTATATTTTCGAATAAACAGGAATCCTTAGCCCGGTAATGTTTTCATTGTTCTTATCTTGTGTTTTGAATATTTTTTAAAAAAGTCAATTATTTAAACAATTATTTTTTTCAAATTTATCACTTTACGGAAAATACACTTTAACTACCATATTATTATTAGCCCGTGAACAATATAGCGATGCAATTCGAACAGGTAAATTCTATTTTCCATTGTCGTCTATATGGCACCCAATAAGCCTCCCATTTGTTCGTTACTGATTGGTTTTTCGATTTTCAAAATGGTGGTTTCCGTGTTTCAAGCGAGTGCGTACGTTTCGCCCGCGGCCGTTCCATTTGGCGCAGATCTGACTGGGCCCCAACTCTTTACGTCATATTCTTTTTTACCTGTCATGACCCGCAGTCGGAATACAGTCACTAAAATCGGAAAAGATTAATCGAAAGCGTTTGTTTCGAGTTATTTTGAACTAGATCCTACGCAGGCACATGGGTACAAATAAACTGTTAATTAATATATTTTACGTAATAGCATTATTTAAACTTAAAACTTAAATATCACTTGCTATTGCGATGAAGGAAAACACCGTGGGGAAACCTGCGTACCTTGAGTCCTCAAAAAAAATGTTCTCTAAGGTGTGTGAAGTCTGCCAACCCGCACTTGGCCAGCGTGGCAGACTATGGCCTTAATCCTCTCATTCTGAGAGGAGAACCATGTTCCAACAGTGGAACGATAAAGGGTAGATATCGACCTCAAATCGAACAAAAAATGTCTACAAAGGAAATATAAAATAAGTCCTTAAATCACATACATTGTCTGTTAAAAAATTAATCTTAACATTTAATTCATAAATCAAGCTACTGACCGTAGTGTCCCAGTTTGTCTCACGAATAACGTTACACGCATATTCATAATAATGAATGATGAATAACATACATATTAAACGCATTAAATATATTTTGATGTAAATGATTCCCTTATAATTATCTGCAACAAAAATTATAAAGACACCGCGACCTCCGAAAGTATGTTTAATGTGCTTTAAAAAAGACGTATCCGTGGACATAAATAATCATAATACAGTAAAGCTATGCTCTCACTGGTGTAAGTGAAATTGATTCAAGAAAATTGAAAAGTTTGTGTCAAATCTTATGGACACTGTACGTCTTCTATAAGTCATAATTTTGTAATGTTAAATGTAGATTTTATTCAATTCAACTTGAAATTTAGGATCGATGATTGATGCACTGACTCATTCTAAATCTAGTCTGTGCCCAGCGAGAGAATTGTGCGTATAGCCTCCTAGAGGAACTCGAGGTCCAGCAGTGGGCTAATAGACAGATGATTAATTTATCGATTTACTTAAATATAGTGAGTACTAAATATCCTGCCTAATACTAAATAATATGACTGCTTCGTTGGTCATGTTGGTTGCAAGTGCGACTGCCGATCGGGAGATCCCGAGGTCGAAAACTACAAAATTTTCTAATTTAGATTTTCTAGTGGTGGTTCAGAGTCTGGATATGTGCCCGATGCATGGCAATAGGCTCACCACCTATTCCATAGTGGGACGTAAACGTAACTGATGATACGTGAGAATGTTCTGCATTCCTCTGCCCACCTCTTTGGGGATTACAGGCGTGAAGTTGCGTGTATATATCTTCATTAAAATCCCGCCGGCTTTCCTTAATAGCTTTTCAATGATTTCTATCATTATATCTTTCTATCTATATACAAAATTATAGATATACGTTTGTTATACATATCTATACGTTTGTTACAATCTTCGTTGTGAGATTAGTCAGTAAAATCTTGAAATGGTCCGTGTAAGTCTTTCCACATCATATATTGTTCAAGTATCACCACCTACAACATTCAGAAAATTTTGTGTCCTTTTATTAGCTACCGAAATATTCTCTATTCACGTCCTTATGTAACCCTATATATATAGTTGACACCTGGCCTTTAAAGTTTTCAAATTTCGAATACAGATAAACCATCGTTTCTCGTCGTTCATTGCACTTCAAAGTGTCCCTAAAACATCCCTGAAGGAAGTATTTGTTCAGCTGCTGGTAGTAGCTACTGTTAAATTGATAATATTGTTCTCAATTCTCTCTTTTCATCACCTGATCACTTTAAGTGATATTGATTCGGCGCTTCTTGATAACCATTTACGACAAGAAGTAATTCTTTAAGTCTACAAAATTAGCAAGTTTTTTTTATCAGATAGACACATTTTCATTAATAATAGATATATTTATGGTTTATGGTTTAAGACTTTATTTGTCTAAAGAATTTACAATAATATCACTTACAGTGAAATGGAACTTATTAATAAAACATATATGTAAAGATTGACATAGTGACGTATAACAGTAATAAAATTCTAAAGTATATTTACAGACAAAGAAAATCTTTAACACATTGTAAGGTAATAATTAAAAACTCGACGTACTAAATAACAGATTACAAGTGAGTAGTTTAACTAAAAATTGTCCAGTCGTAAACAGCACTTCGCTAAAGTAGCGGCCAATGTGTAGCGGATTATGGAGCGAAAGCGAGAAGCTCGCTTGGGTTGAGTTTAGCTCACAATTGTTTTGCTATTTAAAATATTTGTATCATATGTGTTTAATAACTTGTATTTGTATCATATGTGTTTAATATTTGTATAATATGTGTTAAATAAATGTAAGTATACCTATTACTATTTTTACGTATATAACTGAATTTACTGCATCTTTTTAAATATTGTATTAATTGTGAATAAATATGCAAACCAATGACGCATAAATTATTACATGGCAATTCTTATAATTTGTATCGTGTTTGCGCTTACGTGCTTCGTAAACAACATTATAATCATATGATTACATATAATGTTGTTTATCCTATATAAACGTATTATCCATACAGGTGGAGAAGCTTGTGGACAACCTGATGCCAAATATGTCGCTGAGCATGAAGGAGGCAGTTCAACGCATGCTGTCCAAAGAAGCCCACGCTCGCCCATCTACTCAAATGCTTCCACTTATCAACCACTTCAAAGATTGGTCAGTACAAATATACTGTACTATGTATGTAAGCTATTTTTTACATATATTTGTTAGTTTCTGGACCTGATGTAAGATATTATATTCCATATTTGAATGACATCACGGATTGCACGCCAGCCATCATATTATCAAGTGTAATTTAGATTGTTCAACTAATGTGTAATGGTACTATTATTATGTACAGTGGTCCAGAGGTTATACTCGCTCTGCAGTGGTTAGATATGATTCCGTTTAGGGATCGTGAAACGAAGAATAATTACTACAACAAAATTCTGTACGAGGCTCTTGGAAAGATTCCGAAGGTAAGTAATATATCATTTACCTTTAAACTCATTATCCATTAAAAACATGACTGAACCGTACTTGTAGGATCAATAAACACGTGAGAAATATTATTATTCAATACATAAATTATGGTTTAGTTGTGTTTCATGTTCGTTTTCACACATACCTACGTATCTACGTAGTAAATAATAAACAAGAAATGTTTATAAAAGATTAAATTTCATCGCTAGTTCAATTAACATGGCACCCGAAATTAACTAATTTATAAATTTAAATTTGAAGCACGTTAACTTTGAACGTCAATACATTCAGAGTATTTAATTATTACGTCCGGAAATTGGATTTAGTTTAGAACTGCTTGTAAATTTAAGTTTTAACCATTAATACTTTATTGCTTTAAAAATATGAAGAAATAGATGTTGGAGCGTTTCGGGCACACAATATTCTATATAACTTCAAAATGTGGTTACCTTCTGTGAATCAATCAATATGTGTCAAAATCCAACAAAATTCAAATAAAAACTTTTGGAACGTTTCTAAAAAAGGAGATATGAAAGTGTTAGTAGTACCACATCATTGAAATTGTAAATTGTACACCTAATGGAGATTTAAACCTTTAAAGCTGAGAGCCTCAGTTAAAAAAAGTTAGAAAATGACAATCAAGTGCTCCGATGATGTGTGAAAAAAGCGGAAAATCAAGAATTCGAAAAACTCAGTAACCGTCAAAATTTTTCAACTACACTGAAAATATTTATAGCAATAGAGTTAAAGACTCATTTATATTTCGGCAACAGTTCTGAATTACTGCGAGGCCACCTAATCTAGTGATTATTCTTTAATCGATAACTAAGCATAGGCAATGTGCTCCATCTTGACAGAACAAAGTAATGTCCTAGTTCGACAAAATTTTGCAAAAGTTCGACAAAATAGTCATTTAATACAATTCTTAATGTAACTAGCGACAACCTGTATTTTGTTTTTTCTCAACATTGTAATGCCATATTATGAGGATTAGGCTATGTAGTTGAACCTAGATAAGATTCTGACTAAGGATAGCATAGTCAACATCTGCATCCCACGGTGCCTCGCAGACTCAGAATAAAACCACATTCTCGTTGATGATGGTAATGCAACCTAGCGCCATATTAATTTTATCTAGCTACTAATAATAATCCCATATTGTTTTATTATCAAATTCTTATGTTCAAAATTGATTTCTGTCTCGCCCATTTAAAATTGGTTTTGAATTACTCGTTTTGTTCAAACATTCTCCATTCTTCAGTGATATACGCTATGCGCTGACTCTTATTACCTTTTTGAATTTTTGGATATACAATTAAGCGTGGTTCAATGTGGATTTGCGAAGTGAATGCTTGCGAAGCAGCGAACGCGATGCTATGGATACTATCATAAATAGATCACTTTCATAAATTTTTGATGCATGTTTGCGCAATGATCCGCTACTAACTTAAAGGCGTATTTTGTTTTTTTAGACTAAATTTTCATCTTAGTAATGTTTTTTTGGTGTAAAACAATGTCCACAACACACTACACACATGAAGTCACTCTTGTTATTGTCAGATTCATCAAAATAATGTCTTATTGTGAAGTCCTTTACTCAATTTTGTTTTAGAAAGGTTAATTTTGAAAAAAATTTTGTCTCGAACTGGTTATGCTTTTGTCAAAATAATACATTTTTAGCACAGTATATTGTATTAAACAATAATAGATTTCGTTCATCGCTGTTTCCAAAATTCATCTATATACGCAAAACATTATTTTTAAACAAACAAAATAAACAAACAAAAATCAAAACAGATATTTCCTCATTTGTGCAAGATGCGAAACTATAAAACTTGATGCGAATTTGATTATTAATTTATTATACCAATACCCAAAAACTAACATTATAAATAATTTTATTTGTCTATCACTTATTTTATCCTCTCTTCATTATTTGTTTTTTTATTGCAATTACTCCTATTATTTGCATTTTTTTTTGCAATAATGTTCAGTATCAACATTCAAATTTAAAAATAATAATCGCTCTATTATCGTATTTCATAGAGTATAATTATAAAAAAGAGATTATATCAAAGAGATATAAAATCAATATTTCAGGTCTAAAGAAAACGATGCAATGCAATTTCGTAAATAAAGATAGTCTTGATTAATTTCAAATCATTGATTTTCAGTATAAATCTGAATACACGATTTTATTCCAGAAACTTCGCTGGATGACTATTTGGCCATATCTGATGGGCGAAATAAAGTCCCAGGAAGTAGCACCCTCCGTTTTCATACCAATAATTTGGTACATTAACGATTCGTCTGCCGATGAGTTCGAAAAAACTATCCTACCAGCCATTCGGTAAGAAGCATCAATATTAGTAGCTACCTCCAACCTTACGAAAATTTATGAATATGAATAATCTTCGGAAAAGATTATGCTACTAACTTTATTTACTGAATACAACAAAACTTCTTTAGTTGATCGCTGGATTATTTAAGGAGGAAAAAAAAATTCGGGCGTGTATCAAATATTTTTCGTATACGATGCTCGATTATCTTAGACATAAGTAACTAATGATATCAGGTATTGCATACGGCAATACACAGTGAAATAATCGTTTGTATCATTTCACCTTAGTCTTTCATGACAAGTTAAGTTAAAGGTAAAAATTGAACTTTCCATTCCATCGTAAATGGCTCAACTTTGATTTAGTCATTTTCAAAAGCAATAATACTTTAACACAATCATGTAATGGCTATGATTGTTTACGGTTTTAGCGCCTGTTTCCGAAGCTTCGTAAATGATCCCAGGCGCCTCCAGTATTCATATGTAGTGCTGGAGAATTTGCACTTCTTAATGGACAAATGTAACCCCGATGATGTCAACATTGACGTGCTCCCTCTTCTGTACAAGGCTATGGATGATCCTAGCTACCAATTGCAGGTGAGATTATAAGCACTTAGCAAACAAACTCAAGATAAGTAAACGCTCGTGATATCATGTATATACGAGTTTAATAATTGACCAAACTGTTGAATTATATCGGTAAGAAAGTTTTCATTAATTTGGGCAATGGACGCGATTTGACGACAGTTACACTTTAAAAAAGGTTTTTTTCTAGTTGCATTCAACCAATTCGCAATAAAAGGCGTAGTTTTACCTCTTTATCGATTTATCTTATATCAGAAATATCATAGATAATTTAGGGTATTCGTGTTGCTATAATACAATAATTATTTACAGCTGTATTTAATTACGCATGCATTTTTTTATTAATACAATACAAAACGTCTCATTTTATCAAAAATACAATAGTACATTACAAGCAGTTCATGTTATTTAATTTAATTTCATTAAAGTAATATTATATAATTAGTTTAATTGAGCAATCACTTGAAGATAATTAGATGAAGAAGAATAAAACGCTTTGTTCGTTTTTATCATATTTCAAATATTCTAAAGAAACATTGATTCGTTCTTAACAAATTACTAGTTCTTTATCTACTACTAAAATATTATTTATTTTTAGAAATATGAGATAAACGTTCATAATGTACACTTACAGTTATCATCCTTGATCTGCCTGCAAACTGCTACTAACTTCATGAATGAAAGAGCCATACAGTTTCGTGTCGCTCCAAAAATAAAGCAAATGATCGAGAAGAGTCCCGCCGACGTGACGATTGTTAATCTGGCGCTCGGAGTTTACGAAAACACCACTAGAAAGATGGAAAAACAGCATGTCAACGACATAGTGGTGCCAGCACTCCTTGCCATTACGTTTGTGGACCCAGAAATTGTGTACCGCACATTTAGTGAGTATCATGAATTAAGCGAGGCAATTTTAATTCATTCCAACTTTTCTCCTACACTACAACATTGTTTTACCACATTCTTGATATTCATGTCATTCGCTTGTAAATCCTCGGTAATTTTCTTAGTTTACGTTTTTCTTAGTTAAGGTAAGTATTCCTTACAGCCGTATTTCTTTTATTAAACGCTATTTGGAACTTATGTTGTAAGATGTGTCACGCCAAGCGGTTTTAGTAGTATGCTTTGCGTTCAGCGCTCACCGTATCACAATGTTTAGAAAACTTTGTACCCTTCTGTTGTAACATATGGTAATTTCGTCATTGCCATCATCGGCAGCATCCGCTGCGCTCAGCGATTATGCATTTACGATCTGAAGTACTTATGCTCGGGCATCATTATTAGTACCTACATTATTCAAAAGCAACATTACTAACTTCGTTGTTTTTACAGAACTATTGCAAGATCTGGTCAATGAGCCAAAATTTGCCATATCTACCACCACGATGGCCACCAAGCTGATACCGACGTTGACACCGGTAACTCTTAACGGTGCATTAAATTTGGAGCAATTCTCAGTCGTGATGGAGGTATTTGCATAATTTACTGTTTCTTTTAACATACATGTTAACTACTCTACAAATCTTACTGACTGCTTCGTTGGTCGTGTTTATTGCAAATGTATCTGCTGATCCAGAGGTCCAGGATACAAATCCGGGATCGGGCACTATTGAATTTGTCTCATTTAGATTTTCTAGTAGTGGAGTCTTAGATATATGCCCGGTGTATGATGTGGCACGTTGACGTAAATGGTGATATGAGAGTGTAACCACATGCCTTTGCCTACCTCCTCGGGGATAATATTTGTAGAGTAACATAACATCTAACAAAATATTTACGCACGTAGCGATGACGCTACACTCATACTGCTTCTGAAACGTTGTTATCTGATCGCAGCTCCTGTACTACATGCTGGACTTCATAGACCAGCAGCAGCGTATCATGATAACCAGGCCGCCGCCACCGAGCCCGACACCTGAACGCCGTAAACTGCGCCACCAGATGAGCACCGACAACGTAGCTCCACCGTTCAACATTCCGAATCTGCGCGTGGACTCGCGCAAGACATCCAGCGCCGAGAACATGATGCGCAAGAATTCGATGCCGAACCAACCACCGAATTTCACCACTGCGACCACAGAAAACACCGTCGCTGAGAACTTTAAAAGTAAGCAACGGTTTTTATCAAGCGATTTTCCCTCTAAGACATGTAGTCGCAAACCAAATAATAATCTGCTAGAAAATGTTATTAATATAATTAAAAACGTTGAACAAAGTTACTGAAAAAAAAAGAAGCGTCACAATCTTTTTCAGTCGTAAACATAAAAGTTGATAATTTGGTTCATTAAAGAACATTACCGCAGTGTCCATTATATAGGGTAATTAAACTATTAATTATTTTATCTCTGACACTTTTGCTAGACAAAATTGCGGGATTATTATTTATTTAGTTGAACAAAACTTATCTTTTAATGGTCACGATTATAACTATAAAAAATATATATTAAAAGTGAGAATGCTGTCAATGTAACTAATCTTGACTTGACTTGGTATTCTATACTTGAACATACTCCTATTCTGCTTCTCCGCGTTCCCAAACTAGAAACTCTACAATAATAAAATCTTTCATACAATATTTAAAGAAATTTAATTTTACGAGTACCTTTCTACCAAATTGTTTCTCTTTGGCTGACGTAATGAGCGCTCGATTTGACCGTTATGGTCGCACAAGTATTTATATCAAATTGCATAAAACTCAGTTCAATTACATTCACATTTCTAACAGAAAAAAAAGGTGTTAAAAAGAGAAAAGAGGTTTCTAAAATTTCAAATCCTATTAAATATTATAAATGTGTTACTGTTTCACGTAAAATCTACTGAATGGATTTTAACGTAACTTTACAGAAATATACCTTATACATCAGAATAACTGTGAATAGCTGTGAAGAAAATTCATCAGCTGACCGATGTTGACATCGCGCGATTAGTTTATTTTAGCTTTTTTCATAGCATCATGTTATACGGTCTTCTCCTTTGGGGCAACGCCGCTGACATCGACTCCATCTTTGTGCTCCAGAAACGGGCTATTCGAGCTATCTATATGATGGGTCCAAGGGAGT
>DWEJ01000948.1:0-14344 GCA_018245835.1 Mysoria sejanus stolli
TTATTGCAACATGTAATAACGAAGGAGTAGGACTTGTGGTTAAATTATTTGTCGTATGAAGGTGAACATCCTGTATAGATATACATCAGAGACAGGTCACCAATAAATGACAAATGCTGGCTTTGGAACAATAGCGCAAGAGTTATAAGGCCGTATTTACCTTTTAGTCTTTAACACTTAAAATTCTAGTTAACTGTTTTGTACTAGATATCTACCGATTTTAATTAAACACTGCTTAATACACACATACTTCGTTAAATCCGAAAATTAAAAATATATACTGAAGACAATTGACCTACTAATATTTAGCAAGCGTTCGCTTCACAAACATATGTTTGGGGTTTGTTGGGAGGGTGTGAAAATAAAATATCAATATACATAGGCCAAAGTTCATTTTATTTAGAAAAGTAATTTGTACAATTCGACTAACTTACAAGATTCATTAATAACGTCCGTCCATACCATTCTATCTAACTTTTTATTTCTCCACAAAAAAGAATCCTTTGCTCTCCTATTACCTAAGTTAGTTGAAAGCTATACATACATACCTTCTTAATAAGGTAGTACAAATACACATGACCAAAAGTCACAACTAGTATTAGCAATTTATATTTACAAAAGAAAAAAAACATTTTACTCTATGTATCACAGAAAAATAATTATGTGTTGTGCAAAAAATATATTTTATATGTAATTGTAACCCCGATGTGTTTACGTATAATTAATTGATGGAATAATAAATAAATTTAAAACATTGAACACGTCAAATGCAAATAAAGGAATATCACGTTACGAACGTTAAAATTAGTTCATAAATACCAAACTAATTCGTGTTTACCTCGGCCATTTCCGTTCCAGCATGAAATATAATACTTTGAAAATTTGTTTATAAATAGATGAATTGTAGGATATTTTATATTAGTAATGATAAAACTGATAAAAAATAGTTCGCATGGGTGACTGAAGATGACTCAGCTTTCCAGGCGTTCAAGGTACATGAAAATAGCTATAAAATATATTTTTCGCACGAGCAGTTCTAGTACAAGAGACGATGCTATGCAAAATATAACAATTTTCATTTACATTAAAACTAGTTACAGTTTACAAAAGAAATAAAACTATCATTAAACATCGCAAAACCTTATTCAAATACCGTAATATTAGAAAATTGATACATTTTACATAACACATAATTATCAAATAATTAGGATTCTTTACAATTGCTATAATTAATTTTTCATTTGTAAAATTGTATATTAAGCGACATATTTTGATATATCTTACATTATTAAATTTTTACGAAAACTCAATTTTTAACATTTCATATTAAATATAAAAAAAGTCTAAGAGAAGTTATTACATATTTTATCATTCATTTACTAACATCTATTTACAAACTATAATCCTTGTATTAATATCAAAAATGGAGTTTCCTTTGATTCAAGACGGATGATGTGACACTAAGCGTTACTAATATTACTAAAATATCGATATGAAGGTTTCAATGTAGGCCATTGTGAGAATTGAGAACGTTTTCCTTTTAATTGCCAAGAATTTTTTCAAAAAGTGATCTTTCAATAAATATTTACTTCGCTACAAATTCAATATTTTACACGTACACAATTTGAACGAAAATTACTTTATGCAAAATATGAATTTTCAAATATTTTTTTTAAGAAACACACATTTAACATGAAAAAATTAATATGTCATTCTTATGATAAACATGTAGCTGCGCTAATATGCATGTTTTTAAAAACAACGTTTATATTTCAAAGCATTAAATCGACAAAAAAATATCCCTTCCACATTGGAGTGTTACATTGAGAACTACGTAAATAGGACTGAAATTAATTATGAATTAAAAAAGAATCCTGTCACTGTTTATTCGAATGATATAAAGATTATGACCGATTCGTTTGAAGTGCTCGAACCGTTATTACTGTACCTGTCCTCGGTCCAAATTAAATGACCCTGAATCCTGAAGACCGTTAATTTTAATGAGTTACCACGTTGACTCGAATGTCAAGGAAATCGATACCATCGAGGTTAAAACCCAAATACCGAATTGAAATTATAGGTAACTATCGTGCTTGCCCTATAGGGCTTGTTGTGACATGATTCTTATCACTTTTTTTAAACATAGATCTTCTGTTTTGCTCTGCATGAGTACAATAAGTGGGCCTTAGTTTCATTTTATGAAATTATAGATATATTTCAATCAGGTGTTATAAATTCCTTATAAAGCTAGGAATTTTGAAATATATATCAATACCATTATTTTCCGTACTGAATTCTAAGTAGAAGCTGTTATTGTGTAATATTCATTGCGCTATGGAATCAAGACAAAGTGGTTTTCCACCGGTACTTGATTGATTGTACCGCAAACTGCTGTAATGAAATGGGTAGTACCTTGCGATTCGTAAATAACTTAAGTTAGTTTTCCGTTTTTTTTAGCAAGTATTCAAGTATTAGCATAAGAAGTACATTTCCAAAAATCGCTTGTAGCATTTAAAATTCTTGATGAATTTCCCATTAACGGGAGGGGTCCCGTCACAAGCTATGTACCGACATATGTGAAAATTATTACTTCCTTTGTCCTTAATCAACCGCTCTTGTAGATAACTTTACCATGGTGCAGAAGTATGGCACTGTGCAAACGGCGCACGATGTCACGTTTAATGGATAATGATATCGTGATGCAATCAAAATATCATTGTCATGACACTGTTTTAAATAGTCACATTTGTTATGCTACGTCGGTCACAACAGGGATATCGATTTCACGCAATGACTGCCCGCCCATCTGTATAATAAACGATCATTAACAGTGGCGGGTATCGCCCGGTACGTACACGACACTTTGATTAAAGTGAATTTGTTAACTAAATAAATGTTTCTCTTAGAAAAATAATCATTAAAAAATAAATTGTTATATCAATATAAGCACAGATTTAACGCGCCTTAGAGATCATTATAGACAAAACTAAGTTGTGGAGTTTTCCTTCACTGTTGTAGCACATAATACTTTTTATCTTAAAAGAAGCATATTAGAATTATTTGAAAAAACATCGATTTGAACCGAGTAACCTCGGTGAAGGAGGCGGAATTCTATGCCTCTATGCTATCACTCTTTCGCCATACAACAATGAGTAACAAAGGAGTCACCTCGTTAATAAGCATACGCTTGTCGTAATACAAGTATTGATTTATAAACTGGTCGGTGGTTTGATTAATTAATGGACTGTGACAATAGTGGCGCAGATTCAATGTATAAATGAAGTTGATTTACTGGAATTCAGACAGGCTGTGATTGTTCCTAGAAATATTAATTACGCATAAGTAACGTAATTTGCTACGTTAACCTCAAAAAACGCTAAATGGTAGGAAAAGATGCGGTTGATTTACAATTGCTTTTAAAAAGAATATAATAAATGAAATATTATACAAATATATTAATATGAAAAAATATTGAATATACTTAAGTTACAAAAGACACTAAAGGTGATAAACATTCAATATTTTTAAGAAATCGTTTAAAAATGAATTAATTTTGAATGAATGAATGAATTTTTTAAGAAATCGTTTAAAAACAAGTAAGGTTGATTTTTCAAATATTTATTTCGTAATAGTTGATTGCTATTTAATTAAACATTTTTTACCATTATTACATAAAAAACAGTTATTTGTCATATATGACCCTATTTGAAGCCGTGCTATTCCAACGTGCAATGTCTATTCCAACTTATAACTTGGAATATCATAAGGAAGGAATCCTACCGAACTACGACCGACAGAACACAAATAATTTCACGTTGACAATCATTTGACAATCGTACGACGTTGATTTCTGTTAAAAATTTAAATATTTTCAAAGCTAAAATAAATTATTGGTCGTTGCAATCAATAATTCACCATAATAAGCGGTGAGTAAAGAACATTATCATTTATAATCATTAACTGAGTATAGACTTCGTTATTCATAGCG
Organism: Mysoria sejanus stolli; assembly: GCA_018245835.1. Lineage (NCBI taxonomy): Eukaryota > Metazoa > Arthropoda > Insecta > Lepidoptera > Hesperiidae > Mysarbia > Mysarbia sejanus. The sequence continues at coordinate 3,989 of DWEJ01000948.1, forward strand.
CCAGTATTCATTTACACACTGAGCGTCGGCTTGGTTAATTAATGGGGAGTGACAATGACATCGGACATTCAATATGGACTGATGATGTATCCACAAGTTATATTTAGTTATTATCTGGAGTATATACGTAACATACTGTGAGTTTTTTGTTAATAATAAATGTCAATCGAGAGATTCTGGTTTCCAATCCCTGGTCGGATTCTGATAGCTTTTTCTATAATGTAGATTTTCTAGTAGTGGCTCGGATTTTGGATATGTGCCCGATGTATGACAATAGACTCACCACCTATACCATTGTGGTATGTAAACATAACAAGTGACACGTGGGAATTTTGTTCACTCCTTTGTCTAACACTTCGGGGATTACGGGCGTAATGTTATTTATATTAAGGATTGTAAGTACAGTAAGTCATCAGCGGCTCGGGCTGATTGATTGTGGTATGGTTTGGATGTGTACCTTTATGCGAAATACGTAAAAGTTACAGTTTAAAAGGTAATTAAAATTTCTCGTCAATGTAAACTATCACCTTTACTATTCTATTCCGGGATGTACAGTAAAATATTAAAACCAAAATGGATTTCCTTATTTCCCTTTGAAAGTTATTACAACCCCTGTGTTTCATTAATGTACACGTCGGGCCAATCACGCTCGGTTTTTCTACGGAAATATACAACGAAAGAAACTCCCCCTCGGTAAAAATATCTACAATAGCATCGCTTTGAAGTCAAATGCCAGAGTTTATTAACAACTATTCGAACTAAAACTTTGTGAATTTCATACCGCGACTGTTCGAAAATGTTTTAAAAGATTAATAGACTTATATAATAATTTCTCTACAATAGAGTTTCATTTCTGAATTGAAATAAAATATTCAAGCCAACTGAAGGCTTTCACAGTTCCTTGGTGTATTAATGTTTGTAGAATAAGTTGATGAGAAGGGAAACTTTTTAAGCGGTTCTAAAGAAAGTTTTGAAAACTAATATTGCGAATTTCTTCATATATGAAAAAAATTGTGAATCGATAAAATAAAGATATAAGATGTTTGAAGCACATCATATCAATTTGTTTGACCGAGCAATAACGAGAACGGCTCTTTTGTGGGCGCGTATGGATCTTCTTTCCAAATTGCTTTATGTTGTCTAATAGCGTAACTCATACAGATTTAAGAGTGCAGATACGTTTTAATTCTATCTGAAGCATTGTTTATGAAAATTACCACTCTGACATGATAATCGCATACAACAAGGGAACGAGTAAATGGTCGATGGTTCATTATTATGAAACTATGATAATGATTATAATCAGGGTTTATGAACATGACGTTACTTTCAAAATACATCCAGTACCTTGGAGTGCTTGGAATTGGCGAGTTGTTTGTTGCATTTGTTTATTTCTAACACTTTAGTGATACAATTATGAATCGATATCCTTCGGAGCATTTCAATCGAAATACGGAGTTATACAGTTTTTCCCAATAGCAGAAAAGATGAGTTATTTGTTCCTCGACAAAAGTACAATTTCATTTCGAAATCTTAAATTCATTTATTTAATATGTGTTTGTAGGCAGTAATTTAGCTGTTGCTCAATCCTCAGTACCTTGGAATCGAATGCCAATCATTTTAGTTCTTGATTAATTGATATCGCTTGGGCTTTTAATGTCCATGTCATAGGACATTGATTTGATAACTGTGTTTGGGTATACTTTTCAATTCGATCAACTTCTTATAAACTTATCATCATAGATGTAGAACTTTATGGTCCATACGCTCACAAATGTTAAGTTAATTAAGATTCTTTTAACCTTTCAATATGAAAAATTTATTCAAACATAAAAAATACATACAATATTAAATGAAATGTTTCAGTTGTGTCTTGTACATTACTGCAATAAAAGCACATGCGGTCACACATTGTCAGTGAGAAACAATACAGAATTTGTTTTACCTGAAGTTTATAGTGACATAAATGTAAGCAATTCAATGTAAAACATACATACATGTGTACTGAAATCAATTATTTAACTCGCAATAAATATTATTTCAGACGCAATGTGGTTACATAGTTTATGAGAGTTCTTAACAAAATTTAACAGATAATTATTATAAAGGGAATACTTGCAAAAAGTCTTTATTTTTTAAATTTTTCAGTAATAAAAAACAGATGTGATTAAGGTTTATTTTTTAAGCATATCAATAAGTTGATTTGTAAATATACACTTTTCAATTCTATAGAATAAATTAAAATTGATACTTTTGATATGTTTATGAACTAAATTAATTGACATTGTACTAAAATTGATATAAGAAGTATTTATCTTTACAATTATTTTAGTTTAAATGAAGCTTATAATATTATTGATTATTATTCATTTTTAATAATGCAACCCTCAAAATAAACGGAAGACTGAAATATTGCAAATTATAAATTAAAAAGCTGATAATCTTAAATATTAATTCACTAAAGTGATGTAAATTTTGTTTTTAATAATTAACAGCTGAGAAACACGAATAAAAATGGCACTGCGGTAGTTGCGAAATTAAAGCTTATTTATATAATACCTATTCATTTTATAACAACAGTTTGATAGTAAGTAAAGTTTAAGAAATAAAAAATATGCTTTATCTACATTTTATTAAAAAAAAATTACCATTTAAAAATCTATAAAAATAGTATTCTAATGGTAAAAATGACAGACTGCTAAGTAATTGAAAATGGTAATTTAGCTAGTACCGACTGTAATTAATTGATGCTGCTCGTATGTTATATAAACCTTCGTTTAACTAAAATTTTCCTCTATCAATTTCAAATACTGTCGATTTTATTATTGTATTTTGTGATTTTTGTGTATTTTCTTAATAATTTTATCTATATCTGTAATGATGTTAAAATTTTCATATAGTTCCTACCTTTTACTGAATAATGCATAATTAATTTTAATGTGATACATTATTTCACTGAGAAAAAATAAAAATACTTTGAGACGAGTTATTTCCTAGACATTTTTTAGAAAGAAAATACTTGTGGAGATATAACATAGTGTGACACGTACATAGTTTTCAATGAATGAACAAAATATTGTAAGGCTATTTAAAAAATGTAACTATTAATTAATGGAATTTTAAGTTTTTTTTTTCATTACACTAATAGTTCATGTTTAACCATGTTATATTACAGATCGTGTTATATAGAACATAACACGTTTCATAGAGTTGTGAAGAGGAGCGACAATACATGTAATTACAATTTAATTTGAAATACACGCTAAGCATTAATTCATATGTTATTAAATTTACAATAATTACATTTAAAAAGACCAGTCTCAGTTTGATAAGTATGAAATTGACTTTTTACAATAAAATTTCAAAGTATACGTACATACATCATAGGCCTCATACAAGTTGGGGTCTAAATATAATTTTAATTTTTATTTCAGACGATAATGACAAATCACTAATTGACGTTTAACGTATATACACAATAAATAATTATAATTAAACAAGTAATAATTGACATAATCAGTATTTTAGCTGAGATTAAAATCAATTTATATATCGAATACTCAATATGCATTAATGGGTGTATGCATTAATGGTTACAAAATTAGTGCTTTAGAATTAATATCATAAATGAAGGACTCTGAGGGTTACCAGATAATGGTACTGTAGCAATGTTCAATTAATACATAAAAATAATTTGAAAATTAAACGAAAAAAATAATTACACATTACATATATTTATTATTTCAATATTCGAATGTTATTTTTAATGACCACACTCATCGAGTTATAAATATAATTTAATTATTTCTTTGAATTCAATTGCATAACAAATCTATTACTGAAAAGTATCAATCGATTTATTTTCACATCCAAACTTTAAGTAAAATACGAGTAGCTATAAAGTAAAATGATACAACAAAGATAACATCAGAATGGCGTGGAAATGGTTCAATTGATTTAAATATTCTAATTTAGAGCCAACCTTGTTGCTTTCGCTTATTGAATGTAAGTATCACTATTGACACGCGATAGTGGTGATAAGAATCGCGTATAAGAGGGAGCGATTTAATTAAACATTTTAAACGTTTTCTTGTACGATAGCATAAGGAACATGATAAATCGTTTATAACTGAATGTATCCGATTTTACATACGATAAAAACTTTGTTTAAAGAAAATACTAAAACCGCAATCAAATATGTGTTTCGTAAAGTAAGTTTGTAGTTAGTGTTTTAACGTAATTTAGTTAGTAGTTAGTGTTTTAACGTAATTCATTTTTATTATGGAATTGTTTGATTTAAAATCAAACAATTCCATAATAAAAATGAATCTAGGTAATAGGTTTTAAACTCACAATTCTGTTAAATTTGACAGTATCTTTAATAGGATGTTAATTTACAAGTTTTGATCACACCTCACCTGATTCTTAATGAAGATTATCATTATCATAACACATATAAAGGTAACGTATAAAGATAAAGTAATTTCTTAAAGTAAAGAAGATTAAGAATTAAGATATTGACAGAAAAAAAGTAAAATGGTCATAGAGCAACTATAAACAATTAAATTGTCTGTGTCCATGTTTCACGTTAAATTCACTTCCAGTATTGAAAACTTCAAAATATCCACAAGCAACAACAAGTACGTACAACGACTTAAAACTAAGTCAACAACACTGCCATCACACTGAACAACACTTGCGTTCACTGCCACTAACTGTTCTCGAAGTTTCGAGAAAACAAAAGTGTAGGCTATACGTGTGTCGCTAGCGGCTGTTGATGACCGCTACCTGAAAGCAACGTTCCGTTATAAAATATTGCGTGTAGTGAAAAAGGAAAACCACAAAACCAACTATCAAATTATGGCAGCTTTTAACGTTCTTATCAATTACGATTAAGTTTTAACGATGTAACTGCGTAAATACTTGACGATGGATAACGATCGAAATATAACTTAAGCTTATTGTGACGTAGAATAAAAATATGGCAGTGCCGAGCTGATAAGATATGATTATAACGTCATGAACATGCCACTTAATGCGTAAATAAAAATGGTACAGCTAATTCAATTACACGTATACGAATACGATGTAAGTTTTTGTAGGAATGAGTTCGTGAATAGACTTTTTTAAATGTAAATAGAAAAATACAATTTTGATAAGCAGCAAACAAATATCGATTATTAGACTTTAAGTCGAAACAGATTGGGACTGAAAAATATTAAGTAAAATAGTTATAAATAAAAACTTTAAACAAAAACATTAATGAATAATATTTTACAAGCAGAAAGCTTAAATAAGAAAAATTAGAAAAAGTCCATTCAAAAATGATTTGTAAGATTGTACGCGAGTCAATACGCGAGTCAGTACGCGAGTAGGGGCAATGGATGTTGGATATCGATTTAATACAGAAGAGAATAACGGTACTGAAGTAAAATAAAAAATAGGGTAAGTATTATAAAAACTAATTATGTTGAATGCGTTAATGTCTTACCTTTCTTTGTGACGGTGGCATTTGTCAGTGTTCTTGTTGTGGGTGCGAGGATATAATGAGCACTCGGAGATTGAGGAGTCGCGGACGACGTAGCTACACCAGTCTGAAAACCACCTGTACGTTAGATAGTTTACTGAAGATCATGAAACTATTCTTACCATAGACATATCTCTGTATTTGAATTTGAATGTATGTGTATTTGAATTTGAATTTGAGTTTAAGAACACATTAAATGATAATTTAAGCTACTCGTAGTCGTCAAAGTAAAAGAGCCTTAATGGAAATAAATAACAAAATATTTTGTGGATTTATAGTAGTAAAACTAGATTCCTCGTTTGTGTAGTGGTTGCAAGTGCTACTGCTAATCGAGAGGTCTTGGGTTCGGTTCTCATTTCGGGTACTATTGGTTTTTTATGACTTTGAATTTGTATTAGTAGTCCGGGATTTGGATATGTGCTCGGCGTTCAAAATTACGCAACTTGGAAAGCAGTCTTAAAAATTTTACCGCTAGGTAAATTTGTAGGTAATAATATTTTAGCAAAAATTTCACACGACTTTCTAATCCTAAACGAGATTGAAGTTTAGGTTAAGAAAAGAGATAGCTAATAACTTATGTATGTACATGTTTTAAATATTCAGACATTGAACACAGCACTTGCGCTCGTCAAACAAGAATATAACAAGTCCTAAATGGGACGCGAACCTAGAACGCCCAACACAACAGTCTGTCCACATGAGTAACTATGTTATCAACATTCTTCTTCTTCTTCGTCGAGTTGATAGCTGATCGTGAGTGATCAGCCCTCGTGGTGAAAGGATTAGTCGCAATGTCCAGGGTCCGCCGGGCAGTATGTGTGTAATTAATTAGACACAGTCGCCGCTCGTGGAGGCTCCTTTCATGCATGCTTTATCAACATAAAATATATACTCATATCGTATTCAAGTAATAAACTAATATTGAGAAAGTAATGATAATAAATTGAGTTTCCTTAGAATTTCCATTAACTATTATGAGACAACGTTCCAAGCGCAGACGTGAGATATAAATAGAATGAATGAGCTTATTCAAGCTATGTTATTGATATTAATGTTGGTTTCCTTCAGACGTATATATGTGTTCTTATTACCAATAGAAACGACATGACTGAAAATGAATTAGCTCCAGTTACATCTAAGGATGAATATAAAAGTGTTTCCACAGATGTTATTCTCAATGCAATTTAACGTGATGAACCTAATGTTTTAGCAGAATTATAATAAGCGTAAAATTTATTAATAAGCATAGAACATTGAACACTAGTATGTAGTCAAAAACAAAATATACGTTTTTAAGCCAACTTTTTACAATTATCTTAATAGGCATGTTCTACCAACCTATACATGCATTTTATATATAAAAAAATGCTTACCGCAGGCTGGGTGCTGTCAGTAGACATCGTAGAATTCGTTATGGGACTTGTTGCGCATTGGGGCGACGCGAGGCTTGTTGGCGATGTTATCGAGTGCGATGATATTCCTGTTAGGTATTGTAATGTCTTTAGCTCTCATCATAACGTTTATGACAAAACCCAAGGAAATAAATAAAATGAAGTAATCAACATTATGTTAGAAGTAGTTACAGTTCAATGGTCACAACAGTTTTACTTTGTAGTTCCTACAGTAAGTTTAATCAGCGTTAACACACTGTTATTAACGTATATTAATGCTCCTAAACATGAAAGGCTGAACTCTTAGTAAGAGTCCCAAATAATAAGGTAATCGGATTATCGAATTGTATTAATGATACAGTATGAATTCTTATTAATTGTAACCCAGTTTTGGGTATGGTATAGATGACTTAATAATTTTTTACAGTAACATTAAAATAAAACTTAAATGACGCACACATAATTAACAATTACAACCCACCTAGCTAAATAAGTAAAAATTTTAATCTTCAGAAATTCATTACAACAATTATTATTTTTATATTATTTGAATTCATACCTGAAGGTAAAATGACAGAACTTCGAACAGAAGAATATGGTGGAGGTGCGGGTGTTGAAGCTGGCTTAGCAGTGTTGACGGTCGGAAACCCTAAACCTCCACCTGTCCTTAAATGCGGGTTTCCATACGTCGCTGCGTATCGGACGTCCACACCGTGCAGAATGCCACCATTCGGAACTCTATTACCTGAAGACATAAATATTATAGAACATCTGTTTCGGAGATTTTTGATCACTCTTTAATGTATAATCGGTAGTGATAGATTATCCCGTATTTGAAGAACTAAAATATTAGATCCTGTCATTTTCTTGAGGAATACTTGAATGTCTACTTAACATCCAAATAACATCCAAATGTATGATATGAGGTCTTTACTATAAAGTCACCTACAAGTTTTAAAGGTAATTGACGAATAATTACCAACAGGTACGAACTGATATGACATTGTGCAAGGGCTGTAAAGGCGCGAGTTATTTTACTGGATTCATATTTCAAAATATTTGACTGTTGTACCTTGCCTAATGTTTGTAACAACTTTTTCAAAATATTTCCGCACCCTCAGATACATTTACCTATACAAAAATAAAATATTCGTTAATACTACTTTTAAGAAATTTAGTAAACATAAATAAGCTTAACATATGTTAAGCCTTGACGTAACTGCGGTATTAAAAAAAAAACTTCTTTTGCTATGTATGCTCATGGGATCCTGCTTAAATTAATGTTAAATGTTTCTCATAAATCAGTTTATTGGCGCTAACATCAATTATAACCGTGACAATACGTTTGTACAGTCACTAACTCTACCTGTATACAAAATTCCGCATTACCTTGAGTACACAAGACCTCACTATATAAACATGCCTATTATTTCGCAACTCGTGCTGTTTACCTTTCAATTCAATACCCTCCATAAATACCGACAACGGTAACAAAAGCGTCTTTCACGGTTTCAGCATTATAAGCGAACAAAGAAACGGTATATGTTATTTATCAAGTTTCTAATTTACTAACCCTCAAGTTCTACTAAGTTATTCAACGCTATTCTCTCGCTCCTTGCATTCGTAAGGGAGCTATTCTGGCACCACAATTGTATGTTGTGGAAAAACCCGAAGTTATATTTTATCAACGCCAACAACATAGGGAATAAGTAACGGGTTGTTACTCTCTTACCACTCTGTACGTTGTTAGCTTGTGCAGTTATTTCAGTTACAATCCGCATTAGAACATACACCCATCAGAAAATAATAGAATACCACATTACCTACAACTTTTGGGGATGCTACGCGAGCTGAGTGCCCTTACAGTATTCTGTTTAAACTTTGCAAAATTCTTTATCGTCTATATGTTATTGTAAATAAGTTTTCAATCTGGATAAACAATAAAATATGGACGTTACGTACAACATGTATTTGAATTAATAGTAGTTTTTAAAGTTCAAGAATGTAGTTATTGGACAAAATTTTGACTTTATAAATATAACGCCATAGTGGTAAATTATAAAGACAAAACGACCAATGAATAAGAACTAAACAATTAGAATTAAAACATTCTTTTGTAACATCACCATTTAATTTCATGTTCTATTATTATTAATACTTAAAACTAGTTTATACTAGCGTTATAGTTGTAAAACGCCTTTTATTGCCTGAAATAACGAAGCATTTTCCAATTTACTAACCTTCAGGTACTCCTAAGTTATTCAAAGCATTGCTGCTGCCCTGTCGCTTAGCGGTCCGCTGTAAAGAATTGTTCTGGGAACCATTCACCGGATTGTATTGTACTGTGGACGGCGTGTCTACGCTTCTCGGTAGACTGCCGTTTATTGACCTAGAAGATAATTATGTTTTAACAATTTATACCACTTACAGGCCACTGGTTTTAAATACATATATGTAAATTGAAGTGATACTGTTATGATATATGACAATGTCTGAAATGATTTTTGATTTCTTAAGTGATATGTGTATATGAATGTATACATTTAATCTGCAACATATTTACCACCTTTGACTAGTCCTTTAAAAACTAATATTTATAAAATAAATCAGAAAGTACAGAAATTATGTCACTACAACGACATACTCGTTTTGCTGGTACAAGTTATTCCAACTATTGAACATACCTATTTGGTGTCAGCTTGTCACCGCCCATTGTAGGTGACTGCACCCTCAAAGACCCTGGGGTATAATCATGGCCATAGTGAACGTATGTCTGATATCCATTGTTGAAACCGTTAACCTAGGGATACACAAGGAGAGTTTTATTGTCGGAGTCTAATAAACTAATAGATCAATAATATTATTTGAAAGTTACAACTAAAAATGTATCGACAGTTAAAAGTAAATTAGTAGTTTTATTGATTTTAACAGCTGATTAAACAATGAATTCAATTTATAAAATAAAAATTGATATAAATATTAACATTTCACACAAATCTAATATTTTACTAGTCAGAAATCAATTGAACATAAGATAAATAGGTACTCATAATTGAGAAATTGATAGAAAAAATACCTTGTAGCAATCTGAATAAGCAGGATCCGTGTAATCATTGCTGTACCTATATCCTTGATACGAGTTACTTTGGTTAATTGATGATAGTGGCACAGAGCCTGCCAGAGGTATTCCACTTCCTAATTTAGCATTCGAACATAATGTGCTATCTGAACCTGTATTTGAATAATCCTAAAAGGAACAAAAAACTGTGTTTAATGCAAATAAAATAGCAATCAAAAACAAGGCTAAACAACATTAGCCAACTATTTAAAACAATTTTAATTAATTAAAAAGAGGTAAGAGGTCTCGGTAAGAGGAGTGTAGGTCGCCCTCCTACCAGGTGGTCCGACGACCTGAAGAAGACAGCGGGAAGCTGCTGG
>DWEJ01000949.1:0-14341 GCA_018245835.1 Mysoria sejanus stolli
ATCAGGTGCGATCAGGTGCGATCAGGTGCGATCAGGTGCGATCAGGTGCGATCAGGTGCGATCAGGTGCGATCAGGTGCGATCAGGTACGATCAGGTACGATCAGGTACGATCAGGTACGATCAGGTACGATCAGGTACGATCAAGTACGTTTAGGTACGATCAGGTACGATCTTGACATTAAGACCAATCCTTTCACCATGATAACTGATCTCACTATCAGATATCAACACTACGTAGAACAAGAATGACACATTTAGGAGCGAAGAATTTTTTTTGTCAGCAATAACATATATTTCTATATTTTATTGTTATAATAAGTAATGGTTTCGGTATTATCCGATAGTCTTAATATATATAATAAAACGTATCATGTTTTGAAATACATACTAGATTTTATGAAAATATTTTTTCAAAAAGTGAAACGTTCAGAGAATATGGCTGCCTCACAGTAATGAAAAATACTCGTAGTTTCATATTGTAATATATTAAGTTTCTAGTAATTTAGCTTATAACCAAGGTTTTAAAACGAAACTTTTTACACAACAGATCGACAAGATAAATATAGTTTCAGGTATTATAAACTTTTTGTACTATTTTCATGTAAATTCAGAAAACTTTTTAGCGTATCCTATCCCACCTGACCCTGCTCATATAACCGAATACATCTAAACATATTATTTTATCATATATATATAACCGAAAACATCTAAGCTTAATTAAAATTTTACACGACTATATAACCGAACACATCTAAGCTTAATTTAAATTGTTATCAAACACTATCAAGTTGTCAACTCTAAATCGGCCAATTCCGCTCGGCACATTAATTTCATGGCTTGAAATCAAAACCGTGTCACATCGTCATTCCTGCGTTAATGGCCGTCATAAATGAATACTTGTCTACATCCATCACTCAGATGACGCTTCCGCTGTTCGGTTTGTTAGCTCGAGCGATACACTGTGGACATACTCGTAAATGTTGTTTAATGAGATGATATTGTTACCTTCAGTCATGTAACAACTATAATGAATAATGGTTGCAGTTAACGAGATACTCTAAATCCATAGGATACACTAATCGAAGGTAATCTAATCAGCCAGCGCCACCAACCACTGAACGAACAATGAAATAATTTCATATTAGATGTATCATTAAAAACGAACTAAATGATACGATACAACAAACTACCAAGGTTAGTAATGCTGTGGAAGATTGATTGGCAAACTTGGGTGATTGGTAAATATTAGTGAGCGGTTCCGGGCTCTTCTGAGCACGTTCAGTTGCTACAGTTATCATTAAACTTAATCTTGTTGGATTACAAATTGAACTAACCAATTTCAAAACAATACCATGTAACCGTTTCGACTCGGTGTTTATTTGTAAACATAAAGCTCAGCCGTAGTCTAAATACGACATCAGTTTTCAGTTTACTTCTTTAACTCTAAGCATGTATATTTTCACGTCCATTCCTCCAAGGGACAGGCATAGACAAAAGATTTCCAGACAAAAGGTTCTGCCCATCATTAACTTTTTCTACATTAATATGTCGTCACACATGTTTGTCTGTGATAGAAACTTCACCAACAAGAAGTCATACATGCTTGTATATGAAAGAAACTTCTCCAAATGAGTCACGAAAAAATAATGAGTTTCATTATTCTGTATGGAAAATCCAAATTCAAACTCAATTTATATTTGCAGGTGCAGATGGCACGAGTAGTTTCCATTCGCACGTAACATTCCCATTTGTTCCGAGAAGCACGTTAACGTTTGACTTTGTTCACCACAATTATTGCAAACCACAATATTTATAATTCAAAGATAATAACTTAATAATACATTTGAAATTTTGAAATTTATATGCCAACTAGATTTGCATCTTTATTGACTCCACCTGAATATCCAATTTGCATGTCGTTGTGAACAATGTTCATTACACAAAATTTTATGTTTAATATCTAATATAGATGAAACTCTAGTCTAATATTGTATATAGTATTCGTAAGTTGATATTGCATTACGTAAATTCAACTAGATAAGTTATCTTAATATTTAATCTTAATATTTGATAATTTGATAAATTAGATTTTGCTAATTATAAAACGATTTCTGGATGCGATTATTATAATTGCATTCACTGAATATATTCAAGATGTAAAAATTTATCGAGACTCTACATAAAATATGAAGATTCTAAATAGAGTTTTTGATTTCAAACATTGAATTAGCGAGTCTCTAGCGCATGCCCAAATTGTAGTTAAGTCGCTTGCGGGAAATATATTTGTCCCCTTGCCTGCTTATTGATTACCTTCTCCCGACGGTTTGTCTGTGTCGGTTTCTGACGGACTGCACTAGAAGACGGCACGGTTTTATAATCTCTATAATATTTCCACCGGTGAACTAGAATAGTGATAAAGTTATGTATATTAAACGTGTTTTAGTACTGGCGGCAACGGTATCCCATAGACTTTGACCACCATAAGTATATTAGAAAAGATTGGTCGTATTTTTTAAAAAGATTACGAATTTTAAGAAGGAAAAATAATTTATAGTTTTACAATAAAATAACTAGGCTAATTTTGTTTGTGAAATTTCTTTTTCAATTAAAACATATTTGTCTAATCACCTTTATTGTAGCGACGACAAAATTGACACTACATCGCTTACAGACTGCCAGTATGATCTGAGATTCATTAGACACGGTGAGGTTTGTGCGAATTTTTGGCTCAGATTTCCCTGCGCAATTTATGGTGGAATTGAGTGATGTACGGCTTTCCATCCGAAGTATTCCAGCTGTTATTTATGAGGCGCATTTTTCTTACATTGTTCGGATGCTAAATTGAAGGGTTGTTGAAAACGAGATTGAAACGAGTTTCACCAGTGTTACTTACTTTCAGTCAAAATGTTTTGTTTAGCGTTAATAAATGTAGATGCTCTGGTGGAACGGTTTTTCTTTTAATAGTCATTTTAAGTTTTTTAATTGTGACGAAAGTAGCAAGCTCATAAACGTATCATTTAACAATAAAAACAGTGACATTTTATTAAACATTGCGTCCTAACCAAATGCATAAAGAATAGCAGTTATACTAAATGAAAATTATACTAAGTAAAATCTTTCAACTTTCAACTATCATTACCCGGCTATATTTGACAAATAATACTTTGTACTATGTGCGAAATTACTTATAGATGAAAAGTACAAGAAACAGAACCATCGCTCGAGAGAATAACAGCAGAAACGAACCCGCCGGGAAATAAACCGAGCATTATGAAACTTTCAAACGAAAATATTGAAAATGTTCTTCTAGAGAGTCGACTGTTTATTTAACATCGAGCCGTCTAAAATAGAAACAAAAGCGAAATGGGGTTCAGCATTAATGGGAGTTTAACGCTTCAATGTCTAATCTCTTTGTCAGATTACACGACAATGGGGGATACACGTAACGTTAATTACATTTTAATTATTGTGTTTGTCAAAAAGTTCTATTTAATATAATGTATATATTACATATGTGAGCTGAATGAAGCAAAATGTAAAACTGAATTAATGCAATGAATAATACTAAATAATTTTGTATTCGTTATGTTTATTAAATAAACAAAATAATATAAAGGTAACATCACGCTTATAATCCCCGAAGAGGTAGACAGAGAAGCGCGGTACGCTCCCATGTTTCAGCAGTTACTTTTACGTTCCATCTTGGAATTGGTGGTGAGCTTATTGCCATATTCGGGCTACAAATCTAGACTATGAGTTACTATTATAAAATAACTAGAATTTTCATTTAGATCTTTTTATAAAATTTCTTATTTGTCGAATATATCTCGTAAAATACTTAATAAGTAGTAAAAAACGAAGTCAATTACCTAAAATTAAGTACTAGATGGTATCAAAAAATAATAGATAATGTGATCAAAAATCCTATTTTCTCCCATTAAACGAGAGAGATTATGTTTCGTCTGAGATTATGTTATGTCTGAGTTTAAAATGTACCAACTGTCGGGTGTTTTATTGTATAGAAGTGGCAAACGCCCCCGCAGGCGCCATGAAATTTAGTATTCACTGCTGCCCATAGACATTCAGTCTCACAGAGGAGTAAAATACAACGTGGGAGAACATACAGATGTTTTACTATTCAACGTATCCCAACGTTTGTGGCCTTCCAAACAATTTAAACCAGAAGCCAACAATTCACGAGCTTTTCTTTTATTACGCAATTTTATACGAGCTACGGTGTATGTGTATAATATTTTTCCTAAATAGAATATGTGTAAGAAACAGTAATAGTAATATGTACATACATATATCTTCACGCCAGGTCCCTTACGGGGTAGGCAGAGAGCATCGAGTACCGAATATAATAATAAAATATTTAGGGATTATTTCATACATTATCCCAAATTGTCTTGAGCCTATGTATATTTATCTGTATGTACAGTTTATTAGCGTTTTCGTTATCATAACATAATCTCTATTGATACTTACTTTGGGGTCAGATGTATGTACAAATATTATTATTATTATCATCTCTTTTACTATCCCACTGTTGGATACTGGTGTTTCGATAGAATAAGAAGGTTCAAACCTATAGTCTGCTAAGCTGGGCCCTAGGCTTGGGACCTACTGCTTTTATTTTAAACAGCATTTTTGCATGTGAAAAGTACTTACAGTTTTTTTCTTTTTTTTTCATACAATGACTTTAGGCGACGTGTTGGTCATTTTTCAGTTAATATACATATTTATGTACAAAGTTATAAATTATTTTGACACATTAAAGTGGCGTTTGTGAATACTGTTATTAAACTGACTGAAAAGAAAATAAACTGTTCTAATATCAAATAGCAAGCGAAAAACGATTAACAGTTTTGATGCAGCAGTTTTAGTTAAAATGTGTTACTGACAGTACTAGGCAAGTGTACTTCCAAAATTGAAACCTTTGCGAGTTGTTTTAAGAATTGAAAAAAATCATCTATCAAAGCCATTACTTTGTTGAGACCGGTGAAAGGTTCGAAGGTGGAGCCCAAATAGGCCGAAGAGGAACTAGTCGAGCTATCCTGAGAAATATATTGAGAAATCCAGTTGCCACGTCTGGCAGGTCATGGTCCTCCGTCAAGAACGACTATACTAACGGTTGATGGTTCTGCCGCAGGTGCGACCAGCCCACTGCCACTTCAACTTGATTATCCTTTGAGCTATGTCGATATGTGGGCTGAGTATGTATATAAAAAATATAATATCGCTTTTCAGCTAATCGCTATCCATCGAGCAGGTCTATTATTGCAGGCTGTAAGCGTTTTAAACATTTTAACGAGGAGCAGTAATATACTACTCATTTAAGAATATTTTTTATTACTTTCTAGCCATCCACTCCCTTTAATCGTGATTTTACGTAATGTATAGAAAAATGTTAACGTTGAAAAGCACTCGTACTTGAGTTACAGGAAATTATTTATGGTACGCACGCACAATGTAAATCGTTTTCTAGTAAATTAAGCGTAGGTTCTACTGGTGATGTGGCGTGGACGATTCGCCAAAGCTGTCGGATTGTAATAAGCTTGATTTTTTCTCAAGGTTATGAACTGGGTTCGGTGTTACACTACTTAACAAAATAGGATAGATACAATGTGCTAGTAAAAAAGATGGTTTATTATTATTTTAACATTACGCCAACTTATGGGGTAGACAGAGAAAATGGAATGGCAAACCTAACATTATCGTCCCGACGTTCTTCTAATACATTTATCGCTCTCTTTGGACACTTATTTTGATTTCGAAGCCGGCGACTGCAAGGATTAGCTAGTTGCAGTTTTTTTCCAACCCTCTTATAGTTCCACTGTTGGTACATGGTCCTCCTGTTAGAATGAGAGGGTTAAGGCTACAGTTATATGCAGTTGTGATAGTAAATCACATGATGGAAATCAACCGGAAAGGAAGTACCATATGGCAGAGAATTCGTAAGTTAAATTATGGGTGAAGTAAATACAATTTACTCGGATGATTGTGAGATCACTGAATTCTCTTCGTTCCCAGATCAGAGTCTCATGCGAGGCACTCATAAGTCCCTCGCGCAGCCCTTTGCTCTCTTCATCTTAACAGAGATCATATGAATAATTTTAAACTGTGTTATTTTGATGTATTTTAATAAAATAGAGTTTTAATTTTTAATGTTCTATATTGAAAGCAAGGAAAGAGAGAACTAAAAAAGGTACAATAAATGACGCTATTTAATGTATTGAACTTTGATAATCAAATATAAGTTTCGGTGTGGTTAAAGTAATTGAGACTTGTTACCGAGCATAAGTCCCTTCTAAAGTGTGGGAAGTCTAAAATCTCCTTCAGAAACTTACTCGAATGGAAATTTACCCAATTCCAGCACAATTAGGCTCCATTACAAGAGAGGAATCTTATACTGTCCATGAATTAGACGTCATACGCCGAAACATAATCGGAAGGAAATGATAAATTAAATTAAGTATAACAATAAATTATTATTGTTATTGTTAAGATTTTTTTAACATGCATGCATACAAGAAATACGGGCAGTGATAGCCTAATGGTTTGAAATTGGAGCTCTCACTTCGGGAGACCGGTTTCAAATCCTGGCGCGCACCTCTCAAAAACGTGCGTTTTAAGTTTAAATATCGCTTGCTATTACGGTGAAGCGAAACATCGCCAGGAAACCTGCATACTTTGGAGTTAAAAAAAAATGTTCTCTAAGTTGTGTGAAGTGTACCAACCGGCACTTGGCCAGCGTGGCAAACTATGGTATTAACCCTCTCATTCTGAGAGGAGACCCATGTTCCAACAGTGGAACGATAGAAGGGTCGATATCGATATTGTACAAGAAATGTCGATAGGTAGTTGAAGTTTGATACAAAGAAAACATGCTTCGAAGCACGAGAATATACACAGGAACAGACAATACAAACGTTCCAACAAGTTTCTATTATTTGCGCTTGCATACATAATGAATATTCGCCTCGGGAACATTGAGTATGTTCATACTGATTTTTGAACAAGAACAAGCTCGAGTCTTTTTCTGGAATAAATTTTGTTTACTTTAAAAAGCAAGTTGCTAGATTTACAATGAAGATGATTACATCAGATGGGAAAACAGGAAAGTTTGAATCATTCATCATAAAATGCAGAAAGGTTTCGAAAAATTAAAAATTGATTCTATTCTACTTATAATTATGCCAATTGTTGCATAATTATAAGTCAATATAAAATGCAAATTGTAGTAATTATAAGTCAATATAAAATGCAAATTGTAGTAATTATAAGTCAATTTAAAATGCAAGTTGTAGTAAATCGGATTTATACAGGGCTCTACGAACGGTATATTGATAAAACCATGTTTCTAACTACATTTATAATACCTGCATAATTACTTGTAGTTCGGGGAGCGAGGTAGACAGACGTACTGTCAAAGGTACAATCTTTGAAGACCACTTGCATTTGTATAGACAAAGAACTGGTATGTTTAAACTTTGTGATGAGTACAATAACATCCAGAAACTCGATTATTATACCTATTACGATTCAGTTAGCTATTCTGATTTTTTTAACTCACACTCAAGCAGTGTTTTTTTTCAACCATTTTGCCGTTTAATTGTTGAAACATTGGTTTCCGCTCAGAATGAGAGGTGTAAAAGCCTCAGTTTTGCTACACGAAGGCTTTCATGCGCGGACAAGTACGGATTGACAGACTTCACACTCCTTTAGAAAACATTGTTGTTTATGAACTGTAAGATCTGCAGGTTACCTTACAATGTTTTCCTTCATCGTTATACCAAGTAATAATTGAAGTTTAAGCATAAATTTTTGTAAAGAGGTGCCAGGATTTGAACTCGATCTCCAGAATGAAAGGCTGACCACTAGGCTATCACTGCTTCGACCTATTAGTGCAAAGCAACTAAATATTGAAGCACATGAATATTTTGTAGTGGAAGCTGAATAAATTTATGGGCAATAAAAAAATTGCCAAGCACACTCTAATCCTATCCAGTGCTCTTACACAGAACACGTAGTTTTCAAAAATGCTTCCGCGAATAATTTCACAGCAACCGTTTCATAGCAAAATTTTATTTTTTAAAAACGTCGACTAAACGGCTACGTGAAAAGTATAATTTAGAATTGCCTATTGTATTAATTTTGTATAGACCTTAAAATAAACATTATAAACAGGAAAACTGTAAATAAATATGAATATTACCCAAGATAGTTTTGAATGTACGCTTGGAGTCGTCATATAGGTATGTGTGTTGCAATAGGCTAATCAGTTCGAACTAGGAATAGTAGGTAATCGATATTATTCTTTGCCTTCAAATTACACGATAATTTCAAATAGACGTTGTAGTTATTTGATATCAATGACAAAAATAGTCTTATTTTAACATAATTAAATATTTTTAATATGATTATATGGACATAATACTTCGTCACGATTGATAATTAAATATCATAAATTCAAATCATCTACTAAGACGTCACAGCGTAACAAAATCTTTGTACTTGGCCAAATACGTGTTATTCGCGTTATGTAAATAATATTTTACTAATATCCTTTGTTTCTTTCTAACATTATCCATTGTCATGATAATCAACATCGGCCCACTCAAGTTTATTTCCTGCTCAGGAAACAGGAAGAAGGTAGTTTCGATTGTCTGCCTACGAAACGTACATACAATGTTTATTACAAAAAATGTGCGCGGTCAGGTTCAATCCAATGCTTTTACATGAAACAGACTGTTCAAAAATTTACAAGGAACCTCGTAGAATTTTGTACGCGCGCTGTCTTGAATATGTGAATTTTGAGGATACTCGTACTGACAGATGAACGCCCGCACAATAAATGTGTCAGCATGTTTTTATACAATTATACTGTAAAACAACAGTCAATTCCGAGACAATGAAATAACAATTATTTCTAAGATAATTTTAAAGCATAATTCGAAAATTGGTCGACAATACACAGTTATCAGCTTGTTAAAGTCAATTGCTGGACATGTGCCTCCTAAAATATGCCTGAAGGGATGTTAGCCTTAGTTCCCACACTGGGTGTGCTGGTGGACGATAGCAGAGCACACCTTTACGCATTTTTACGATGCTGCCAATAGGCACCATATTAGGCACCTTAGGTTCCCCGCGCCTTACCATTATCCTTCAGCGGCAGGTTTTATTGCCTCTTACTTACCTGGTTATTGTGGACATGGGCTCGGACATTTTTGTCTGTATCGACATGGATAACACACTCAAAATACAACTAAATAATTTCTCTTACTTCGTATTTAAAAGTTTTTAAAAAGGTCCATCCATTTGTAAGCAAACAAGAAAGACAGTTGATAACGGCAGAAATAAATAAGGAATGATATCTTTTGATACACTGGTTTGATGTGGGGCTATGTTTGTTTTGCTGCATAAAATCGTCTCGTTACGCTCTATTAATTCAATAAAGAAACCGAATAATATGATTGTAATAAATGGTAGAGCTGCAAAATATATTTTTGTTGGCAGTCGAATTGTTTTCGCTATCCGTAAAGCCAACAACATTTACTGGTACATGAATAACATGAGCTACTCATCTGATACCAATACCTATGTTGTTTTTATTATATGATTGAAATTGTATATTTTTGACTGCCTCGTTGATCGTGTTAGTTGCAAGTGATATTACCGATCGGAAGATCCTGGGTTCGATTCCGTGGTCGAACACTACAACATTTTCTAATTTAGATTTTCTAGTTCGGAGTTCGGAGTCTATGACCATGTGCCCGATGCATGGCAATACGCTCACCACCTATTCCATTGTGGGACGTAAACGTAACCGGTGTAACGTGGGAGTGTTCTACATTCCTCTGCCTACCTGTTCGGGGATTACAGGCACCCAGTTACGTTAAATATAAGTACCTACACGCCGCAAATTTTTCTGTTCAATTATTTTCAGACTAAACAAAAAAATAATGAGGATGCCTTTTGGGAATTATAAACTACATATATTGATGATAAACAGTTATGGTTAGAATGTGTATTTCTTATCTTGGAAGCGATAGATATTACCATGTATGTTATGCTAAGGTCGGTTTGCGCCCTTTGTATTAAATCGATGTAATAGTGCTATCTTTGATGTTCGGCTGTAGCGGTTATGAAGTGAAATAAACCAAAAACAAACCAACTCTTAGCAAACAGAACACAATAGTTTAAATCACAATTACCCATTGGTCAAATAATCTTCATACTTTTCTGTATACCGAAGTATGAGTTTAGAATTTCCTAAATCCCTCTTGATAGATTCTATCCCGCTTCCGAGTGAGTTGATAGTTAGCATTTCTGGGCCGCAGCCAAGATAGCTCACGTTTCCTATCGATCATACATGAAATCTTGAAAAACTTAATATTAAAATAATTGAATTCCTTTCTTATTAATACGCAGAACAACGTAACATCATGCCTGTAACCCCCGAAGAAGTCGACAGAAGAGTCATACACTCAAACGTTTCACCCAGTTACGTTAACGTTGCACTATGGAAAAAGTGGCATTGCACCACATCACACCGGGCACATATTTAGACAGCCCATCACCACTAGGAAATCTACATATGTTAGAAAGATCTAATAGTGCCCGACGTGGGATTTGAAACCAGGACTTCTCGTTCGATAGACGCGTTTGCAATCAACACAACCAAAGAGGAATTTTTTATTAATTACTAAGCTTTTATTAAGGTTTTCGTGTATTTTATTTTAGCTGTGTGGCATTGTCAAGCGTCTATAAGTTCTCACCTTACGAAATAGCATATTTTTCGGGCGATATTTTTCGTTTACAATCCACATCCATATAAGTAGGCAATTCACTATGGACACGACCAGAACAATTTTGAAGTAGATATTCAAGTAGGTATTACTATACAATAATAGTCAAATCTAAACTTTAAAGCCCTTAAATTCTTCAAGCATTCATAGAATAAAATTATTTACGCTGGTAAATGGTTATAGTCCTGGAAGAACTAGGTATGCTAATCGCTAAGCTGTAGACAGCAGAGTTTGGCTGAGCGCCAGTTCTGCTGCATACACTTAATATGCTCCACTTGAGAACATAATCTCAAAGCACATATCTTCTGCATATTATTCTCTATATGTATTTTGAACGTGTGCAGGAATTGCTGGAACTGTTCTCTTCAGCTCTGCTCTATCTAAAATGATGCTATGTTAGATGGCCATAAATAATGATGTTTGTAGAGTACCTACGTCGGATGAAAATGCGCTACCGAAATGCGTTTTTTACGAGTACTGGCGTATCTGTTAATAATACTCGTACAGAAATAAAATATAATACAATTTTTTTTACATATATAAATAAATACACACATAGCATTACATATACTTATACTTTATACATAATAATATAATATATGTTAACGACCGCATGTATATTTATGGCCTTAATATATATTAATGAAAAATCAAAGACTGCCTCGTTGGTCGCGTTTGTGTCATCGACTGCCAATCGAGAGGTCCCGGCTCCAAATCCTAGGTCGGGCACTATTAAATTTTTCCAACTTACGTTTTCTAGATGTGGCTCGGAGTCTGGATATGTGCACAGTATACTGCGATTGACTCACCACCTATTCCATAGTGGGACGTGAACGTAACTAGTGAAACGTAGGAGTGTACAACATACCTCTGCTTACCTCTTCGGGGATTACAGGTGTGATGTTACGATTTTAGCTTATGTTTGTTTATAATAATGTAACCCTAAGTAAGATTTTGAAGGGAAACTAGTTTCTTAAACACTGCTTTTTGCGAGATTCAGTCAAATCAGCCAGTTTCAATAGATACGATCAAAAAGAATTCAACTAAATAATCCAGTTATAATATATTCCTTTTTTAAATATTTCTATCCTGCAAGAATTACAAAAATTGCCGCTTAAAAGCGGGCCCAATGCCAATTGGCATTAAGTTAAGCGTTCTTGCACAATTCTACACCTTAGGGCCTGAAATAGAGGATGAAAATTTATATGTAACTTCGTCGATTATGAAGTTACACACCCGACATTATACACGTAGACTTAGGCTCTCATGAAGTCGACTTGTTTGACCTGTTTTGGAAATTTTACTTCACAAGGGTAATAGGTACGAGTAATAGGGGGTGATTGAATAGAAACTTTTTATAAAGTAAAATAATAACAATATGTGTGCCATGCGAAGTGGGCGGATACGACTAGATATTACTTTATAATTACTAGGTCTGTTATCCCTATTTACCGTTTTTACATAAATACGTAAAGCCACCGCAGTTCCGGTCAATCCAATGTTATCTTTGCCTTTTCCTGGGGTAATAAATTATTCACAAGAGAGGTACTGGTCCCACGGGGCTTGTCGTTCTTCACACGAATCAATCAGTTTAAGTGTGCAATTATAGAGTAGGATTTGATGTTTCGAGATCATTTTAATTTAACGACAATGCCACAAATTAGGTTTAAAAATATAATCATCATAATGAAAATATAATAATCATAAAATATAAATTTAAAAGATCGATAGATATATTATTGAAATTTGTATTTTGGTAAACAATACCTGCGGGTATTGATTACCAGTATCTTTAGTGTGCCAGATCCTATTTGCATGTTTTAAGTCATCATGAAAAGATGCAGAACTGTAATAAATTTATAATGTACTTATCACGGTATTGCGCAGCCTTCTTAGGGACAACGTTGACCGCTGCGGGCAACAATGTAAGCGATGCAAGAAAGCTCTGCGATCCTCAAAAACACCCTATGAAAGGGTTCAAGAACTTATTAAGGAATACAATGTCCAGGCAATCAACGTTCATCACTTGAATACTTCGTCGACGTTAAATGTTGAATACTGTTAATAGCCCAAAAATTTTATTTTCGACGAACTTAGGCCATTTGTAATATAATAACGTATCTGAAGGGTTATGAATATAAAATAAGCGTACGTGTTTGAGGGTTTATATTCTGTTATCCCGCGAATCTCAGATGAGTAGCATACATTTTTAAAATCCTTCATAAAAACAACCCCTCAAATGACTTGTTACATTTTGTCCTAGTAACAAAAATTACGAGAGGAACGTTATTAGGGAAGGGACGTTGGAAAATAAAAAATACTACCTCTTATTTACCAGTTTGTTGTCTTGGTGTAACACGTCAAAGTAACATTTTTCAGATCCCACGGGAGCATTCAATATCTTTACTGAGTACCCCTCCGCCACGATTCTATGTTTTAAATTTCGGGTCGGTTGACCAAGTCGTTTGAATTCACTATAGAATTTTAAGCAGCTATTAAGATTCGTTTTATTATTCTGGGAAGTCTCGCGCGCACTAATCACTAAGCGCCAATGCAAACTAGTATAGATTCAGTTTAGTATACAATTGTATGTCGGTTTTAAGCCCCTTTGGAAAGCACCAACGTGTATATAACACTAATGGGCGACCGTAAAAGATACATTTGCGATATTTGATTGCATTCTGTTAAGTTTTAGCGGATGCCACGGTAAATGTTGTTTGATACCTAAATTGTTAAATTCCTAAATTTTCAAATACATAACTTAATATTTTACGTATTTTTGTGAGGGTTACATATATGTAGAAAAATACAATTATATGCCCAATGTTACTGAAATAAGATAGAATATCGTTATATTAAATTACTTAGATCATAAGCAGAAAAATAAAATGAGGAAATAGTCAATATTCCCAGACCTCGGTTCGAACTAGGGATGTTATGGATATGAAATTTCAGATAAGGATTGGATACGGATATAAGAATACCTAATTGTAATATCGGATTCGGATAGAGATACGCATTAGAAATTATTTCGGTTCATCCGATAGTTTCGGATAGTTTCGGTTATGGATATTAATGTAAAGGACACGTGGCTTTTGTCTCGACTAGTTTTGAAAATTACAAGTAAAATACATATATTTTTCAATCGGACTTTGTATTTTTCAACAAAATATAGAAACTTTCAATGAGTATTACCTTACGATGTATTTTTCGGAAGTTTCCGTTTTTTATATCTATTTTACATTATATTTTTCTCTGTTTTTAAGACTAATAATAATAAAATAACTTTATGGTTAAATCAGCGTCCTCCTGTACATATAATCTAAAATGATTGAACTGTTCATAACATAAAGAATGTCGTGTTTTATACTTTCCGGCTATTCCATTTTCTTCCATCTTGTTTGTATTTTTCATTTATTGTAATTTATGAAAAGTACATTGATTAATACAAGTATTATACATGAAAATTTGTATTTTTAAAATAGCCCTAAATTTGTATTATTCCAAGGTTATATGTAAAAGATTACTG
>DWEJ01000950.1:0-14334 GCA_018245835.1 Mysoria sejanus stolli
TTCTAAATTAGAAAAACTCTTTTGTAGTGTTCGACCCGGGAATCGAACCCGGGACCTCCCGATCGGCAGTCGCACTTACAACCAACACGACCAACGAGGCAGTCAAATATAACCTGTATAAATTATATCTATATTTTTTGCAGATGAAATTCGATAGGTGGCGTGCGCTAACGGCCCGACCGCCGTCGCTGGTCGGCAAGCTGGATGTGTTCGGCCCGCTGAACGAGCATATGGAGCAACTACGCATCTGTTTGGACAAGATCACACGGCTCTGCTCATTGGCTGAGAGTGATGAAACGGTGAGTTATCAGCTATACAAATACAAAATTTATATTAATACTTATTCATAATTAATTAAATAAATTATTCATAATTAGTTAAGAACATATAATTATATGATTTTTTTTTTTTTTATAATTTTAATACACAATTAATTTTAATATAAAAATATGGCTGGTATTGTTATATACATACATGTGTGTATATTTATATGTTGTAATGTATTATTATACTTCAAGTACGGAGTTATGAATAGCGCCGTTTAGGTGGGTACGGTAAGGTATTTCTATTTAACAGTTGAATGTTTTAAGGTGACCTCGTTCGATGCACTGAATGCAGCGGATCACAAAATGGAGGTACTGCCGGAAGTGGCTCTGCTGGACTTCCTGCTGCAGTCGCAACACGTGCTCGATCTTCGCTATGCTGCTCATTTGCATCGGCGTGTGGATGATTATATATTCTACTTTGGTACCAATCAAATAATTACATTACTTTTATATACATTATATCATATAAGCTGTTACATAACAGTATAGGCAGTGATAACTTAGTGGTTTAGAAATCAGCCTCAGCCGGTTAAAAAATGTTCGTTCATAATTAATTGTAATGGCAAAGTGATATATTGTGAATAAATCTGCACACATTCGATTTCTCCATAATGTTCCCCAAGGAGTTCGAAATTTGAATTTTTTATCACATTTTGGACTTAACCTTTTTCCGTGTGAAATGATTAAAAGGTTAACGATGACGATGACAATCCTTGACTTACGTAATTTGTTTGAACAGCAGATTGTGCAGTAGGAAAATATTTTTCAAGCTTTGTTATAAATTGTTGATTTGTAAATATTTATAATGTTAATCCACAGAAAGGGTCTGGCCTTTGCCGACGCATTTCACACCACGATTACTGTACAAGTTGAAAATTGACGATTCGTTTGTGGAACCGCTACCCGTCATGCCATGGGAGCAAGTCAAGAAGGAGACAGCAGACGAAGAAGAGCGGCAGGACGAGAGCGGGAGCTCTAGTGACTAGAACATTATAATGACATTAAAACACACATATCAAGAAAATATGTCACGTTACACAGTATGCAACCGGTAAATAAAACGAAGTCTTAGACATAGAAGATTCCTTTTTGTGTTTTAACCCGTTGAAGTTATATTATATGTGTATTACTTCTGATTATCTCGTACTAGATTTTAATGTTAGTACATACATACATATCTTCATGCCGGGTCCCTCTCGGGGTAGGCAGAGAGCACTGAGTGCCAAATATCTCTATCCTAAAAGACCTGCCGCGCTTCCTCCACATTCATAACTCTTTTCATATAAATACGTCGGTTTCGGAGACTTCTGAATAACTCTTAACTTTTATAACTTTTCATGTTAGTACTTACTAAGTGCGAAAAATCATTATAGTAATATATGTACTTAGATACTTTTTCTTGTTATGATAAACTGTTGACAGCTCGTATGTTAATATTAGGTTTAATACTGTTTTATTGTACACTGTGTACTTACTGTATAATATTGAATTTCTTCATTGTGGACAAATATAGCGCCAATCTTCGTTTCCAGTCAATCTTTACGCACAGGAGTGATTATACAGATAGGTTTGTTAGGTCGAATTTAATAAAAATATATAAGAAAATTGCTAATAAATTGAATATTATGGTTTGACTTGCATTCTATGAAATCAGTTAAATAAAAATTTATATGTGCAATTTTTATTCCAAATTTGTGTTTTAGGTATATATTTAATGTGTGTAAATAAGTCAGCTATTCATTTATTTCAATAATTGTTTTGTACCAAAAAAAAACACTGCAATGTATTCAAACATTTGAGGTAATTTTTATATGTATGCCATTCAGGGCATAACGTCCTGATTTCTTTATATATGCCATGCAGAACAATATCATACAAACTTTTACACTTTACATTTGACTTACATTACTTACTACTGAAGGTTACTACGCAACATTTTACTCGCTAATAGGGTTACTATAGTAACATCGAACTAATTCTTCAAGTGTTTGTATCGTGCATCTCTTCTGAGACTATTTGCTGTGCAATATGGGGAACAAGAAGAAGTTCAGAAAAGGGAGTTCTAGAAAACCTGTGTCAAATATTAAGCTTCCACCAATAGAACAAAACTGTGATGTGAAAAGTATAGTTGACGTAGATCCCGACTATTATTCATTGGTCGCAGGAAGACCTATCAGACCGAATATATCTATTAATGAGTACAAGAAAAACATTAAAAATATTGCTTTGAAGAGGGCTCTTTACGGTTTTCTCACAGACGAAACTCTACGAATTTATAAAGACATTGAGACGGAGAGACACGTGTATGAGACTACTTCGAAACACTTCGAAGAATACCAGTACAGCTTTGATAAGTTTTTGGCGGATGACAATAATAAAACGATTGCTATAATGCGCAAGTCGGACAGCTTGGCGAAAGATTTAGCGAACCAAACGGAGGAACACAAAGCGGCCAGTTACGGATTAGCGTCCCTCAAGTCCAAGTTGCAATACATCGATGATTCGTTACAAATCATGCTCTCGTTTCAAACATTTCTTCATAAGGCAGCCCCTATTTTGTGGCAGCAGAGTCAAAACTTAAACCTTATCACAGGTAATGTGGAAATTTTTACAATGGATAACGATATATTTTGTGAAATTGACAAAAATCTAATAAGCAAAAGGCTTGAGAAATTACCTCCGCCTTGCCTCTATTTTCAAACTTCGGAACAACTGATGACGATTTTTGGTTTATTGGAAAAACAAAATTTAAATTATTTATTAGTAACTGAAGAGCTCAATTCTGAGAAAAACAAGTTTTCAAAATCACTTCTTCGATTAAAAACTTTAATGAATCAGGAGTTGGACTACATTCAACAAAAGGTAAACCACACTTATAGTATTTTTAGTATTAAATGCTTTCGTATTTTATTTTATATGATTAATAGTAAATTATGTGTTTTCAATATTTGCAGATAAATAATATAAAAGAAGTTATTGTATGGAATGAAAATCGAGAAATTGAATTGAAAACAGTGTTTTTTAAAACTCTAGAAGAAAAGATGCAATATTTATTATCATCGGAGACTGCACTTCAAATTTTCAATTATGTGGAATTTGCATTTGAACATTTAATAGCTCCTAATGATACACGCTTAAGTTCATTAGAAATGACTTTGTGCATTGAAAGAGAATATAATAATTTAATGTTGAATTTATCGGCGTTCGATCTAGATGATCTAAAAGTTATCGAAAAAGAGACGTATGAACACGGAGCTCAAGAAATAAAACGGGCGTTGATTGCAAGCAAATTGTTAAAGGATGTAGATAAATTAAGCAGAAGATTAAAATCTTCACATGAGCTATCTGGAGGCAATTAAGAACTATTTGAGTAAACCCTAAGCTTTGATTATAATTGCACATTGCACAATCTATAATTTGTATTCATTTTCTTACCATCCGATTGTTCATTATATTGATAAAAGATTATAAGAAGGTAATATCACGCCCGTATTTTTCTAAGAAGTAGGTAAACAGTATACACCCATGTTTAACCGGTTACATGTACGTTCCACTATGCAATAGGTGGTGAATTTATTGCCATACACCGGTCAAATCCAGACTCCGAGCTACTATTAGGAAATCTACATTAGAAAAATCCATTTATACCCGACCCGGAATTTGAACCCAAAACCTCTCGATCGACAATCGACCAACCACGCAGTCCACATAGTTAATATTTTCTGATGACTGCCTCGTTGGTCGTGTTGGTTACAAGTGTAACTGCCGATCGAGAAGTTCTGGGTTCAAATCCTAGATCGGGCACTATTTCATTTTTCTAACCTATAGTAGTCGCTCGAAGTCTGGATATGTGCCCAGTGCCCGGTTTGTACAAATGAATACGTATTTTTTTGAAGTTTCAAAGACGTAGCTACAGTTTTACTTTTTATTTATAGTTGTGATTAAAGCTGGTCGCTACGGAATATTTAAAATGGTATTAATCTTATTTTTGACATATTTCGACATAGTTTTGGAAGTGTCATATTCTTTTCAATTCTTCTACCCGTATCACTTTATTTACAATTTATATGTCTAATACAGTTAGCATTATTATGTCATGCCTAAAAGAAGAACGAAAACCCATGGTTCCACTGAAGACGTTGGACATCATATTCAGGCGACGGTATGTACCTAATACTCAACATTACTTCGCTAATCGCAAACATGCCGTTAAAGATAGCAGGGACAAAACTAAACTATCTACACCGTTTCATTTACCAAGATCCGAAAAGTTACTGTCTTATATGAAATATAGTGATCGGAAAGAAAAGTTAATAACTAGTAATAGATTAACTCAGCCATTGCATTTAAAGGACAATTTGAGGATTGCAGCAACTAGAGATATTTCACACAGACTTTTTCTTGAAGAGCCTCCTGACGATGTGAGAGCAGTAGTAGAAATTCATCCCCAGTTCTACACAGTGATCGAGGGCCGACCTTTAAGATGTTTTGATGATATTAAGGTATATATAAACAACATTCGAAGCTATGCTATGAACCGTCAACAGATAGGCTATAGACGTGATCTTATTATGAAGATAGATAAGAGTCTAACAGAAGAAGTCAAACAGCACGATGATATACTAAACAACTTTAAACTACATATAAAGAATTTCCAAAAATTTCTAACTGAGGATTATAAAAAGTCATGTTCAAAAGTTGCAAAGGCTGAGAAAGTTAATGCTGAATTAGTTGCAAAAAATTTAGAGTTTCTTGGATATGTAACAAAAATAACAATTTTAAATAATATATTGTTCAAATTGGATGCTATACGTGATATTTTAAAAACATATCGCAGTTATTTAATATATGTAGCCCCTTTATCGTGGAGGCAGCAATATGACGAAAATTTGAGGGACAGAGTGCAATCTATTCAATTTGAGGAAGGAGAATTTATGACCGATAACGATTTAGTTGAGACCACCGATATTGACAACATGATTGAAATGGCAAAAATTGAATTGGAGGATCCATATCCAGCTCACATGTATTTTAAAAATCCGGAACAGATGATGTATTTGTTTCGTTCAATGGAATTACAGAGTCGAGAATATTTAATACAGCTGTCCAAAACTGATGGTCCATTTCGATTATTACAAGAAAGAATTAAGCAACTTAAAGATTCCACAACACAGGAACTCGATTACTTTCAATACTATATTGATTACATAAATAATGAAATTGATAGAGAAAATTATAACGAGAATCATTTAGAAAAAAAAATTTTCCGCATTTTAAATACTTCGTTTTATGATAGTGTAGCTAGTCCTACTACGCTGAAGATTAAAATTTGTATTGAATACGTATATGAACAGATCTTTGGGAAGTGTGAAGAAGGGCACCAGAGTTTACACGATCCAATGAAAATATTGGAAGTCATGTATGAAGATTACAATTTACGATTGGATTCCTTAGACTTTAAAATAGTTAATCAGGCACGAAGTGATTTCTTTGCACAAGACTTAAAGATGATGAGAGACGCATATAAAGCACAACGAGAACTGAGAGCCTTCCGCGAGATGACTAATGCAATGAATAAAGCGTTCTTACCCCCCGGTAAGTATACGAGACCGGTGCTTAAAAAGTTTTTGGATAAAAAAAGTAGGATTGCAATAGCGGCTGCAGAGAGAAGAAAATCTCAGATGGAAAGTGGCGAGCGTACATTTAAAAAGAAATATAAAATTAGCCCAGAAGAAAGAAATGGATTATTATTGTTTACTGAATGGTGCGAGGGTACTAATCCGGGTCCATATCTTAAAGAATATTATGATTATGTAAAACCTGCTTTTGAGTGGGTTCCACGGAAATCTATACTGCCTTAGAGGTTTTATTTTTTTACATAATTTTTAATAATGTAAATTAATATACTTTTTTTTGATTTAGAATTTTCCTTATTAATTGTACGATTTCTAGTTGGTTGCGTTTTATTATTGACAACATTTTCTTAAGCGTTGAATGTATTGAAATTGTTCGGAGCTTCAACGCAAAAATATTCTCGTAATAAAATCATTGATATGTGTTCAAAAAGCAGTGGACCTGTTAGTGATATTCAAATATTTTTAAAATCAGAAAGTAAAAGTTCACATAAATTTAAAAGCATTGATAAAAGATCTTCCAACCGACTTTGCCTAAAATCTTGTTTATTATCACATGAGAGTTCTTTACGAGTAGACTCTATTAAAAGATCACAGTTGTTGTTACCGTTTAAATCATACGAAAAGAAACAAAATAAAGAAAGATTCTTGAAACAGTTGAATGTAAAGGTTTATGACAGATATAAGAATCATAACGCAGGAAAGATAAAAAATATACGAGAAATTGGCAACGATTTAAAGGATGTTTTTGCTGTTACCGACATTGATGAAAAATTCTTTAAAATAATCAATGGTAGGCAATTATTTCACACTATTCCTCTTTACAAGTCTATAAATACTTTATTAGCTAGTTTTTTACGTATTCGACAAGAAGTTGGATATAAAAACGATTGTGTTTTGAATATCGAAACAAATTTTGAAGTTGAAAAGAAAATCTATGATTTAAGCATGCAGAGGTTTATGGACCAAGCTAAAATTTTTGATCATTATATAATGGAAGATTATCAAAAATCTATGAAACTGTTACAAGAAGAGGAAAATCTAAATGCCAAATTAGATGCAAAAATATTAGAGTTGCAGAATTTAGCAGATGAGAATTTTACTATAATGTCACGGCTCATAGGCCTAGATTATAAATATAGTCTACAACAAAAGTACGGTAGATTTTTGTATTATTTAGCACCTCCTATATGGCGTGCAAACAACAGAGAATTTGCGCGATCTGTTGAAATAGAAGCCAAAGGATTTGATTTTGGTGGTTCAAACGTGGACGATACCTTTGCTGTCATGTTTGAGAAAATGCGTAACGAGTGTTTTAGCTCCCTCGTTAAACCAGTGTTGTATTTTACTCATGCCCACGATCTGGTGGATGTTTTCATTGGGATGGAAAAACAGCAGTTATATCATTTTAGTCGTGAAACCCAACTTGCTCCTCATACGAAGTCATTGAACGAAGGTATAAGAATTTTAAAAGAAAATAATGCTGAAGATAGTGCTGCTGTTACGGCTTCTATAACAGGTTTTACAAATCTTCTATCTTTTTATGAGGAACGAAGCAAATGGTTAAAAGAACAGTTCTTCAAAGTATTAAATGGATGTTTTTATGAAAGCGTCGGTACGCCAGAAGTTTTAAAACTATTTCTTCATCTGCAATTTTGTTTTGATAAAGTATTTCACGAGAAACCTATGAACATAGACATAATAACTATGGCTAAAGCGATTGAAGCATTGTATTTGGACTACTCTCAACGCCTGGACTCAATAGAGGGTCACAAAGTTCGGAAAGCTATGAAAAAGTGTATGGACATGGACATTCGGAAGATAGTTAGAGGAAAATGTGCTGCTAGGGAGTTGCGCTCCTTTTACAGATTAGAAAAGGAGTTGCTTAGAGCGTGTAATCTTCTTCCTCTGAAGAAGAACCTGGAAGTCCGAAACAATGATAAGGTAAAGGTGAAATGCAATCGTTCAAAATCTGGGTTACGTGATGAACGTCAAAAAAGTTTGACTTATGCTGAGGTAGAATATCTAACATTATTTACAGACTGGACAGAAACTGAAAATCCTGCTTTGTATCTTGAGAGTTTAAAAAGTGATAATACAAATTGAACCTATTGTAGAAAACAGATCTTTAAACCTTGTTGCTTTACATTTGGGGGTAAATAACAAACATACTTCAATTCATCATAAACTCAATATAATTATCATATATGCATGATGTATACACAATAAAACAAATATATTTGTAACAAAATGTATATTACCTACTCATATAAATGTTTGGTTTCTTGGTATTGACGAATATCTACTTGGAATTTACATATTTACAACATGAGTAACATAAACTCTGGTAAAAGCTTTATTAATACAAAGGGGTTTACATTTATCTTATATTATTTCTCCATAAGTTAATAAATAAATATCTACCAATACCTATTTATAAACAAACCATTTTGTAATCACTTTATTATGTTCTTAATTGTAACAAAGACATTCCATAGCTTAAAAAGTAATTAATAATGATGTTACATTAATATCAAGAGAATATTTATTGTTGAAAAAAAAACATTTATTTTGCTGCGATCATATTAAGGTAACATCTATAGCATCTATTTACATTTTATTTACAAACACAAAGCAATTTAAAATATATATATAGTAAAGCCTCTTTGAACATAAAAGCTTAAAATTTTTGAACAATAAGTGACCGTATTTAGTGTTTTATTATTTTATGCAAGAATTAATTAACAATTACATTAAAAGAATTTCGAAATCATACAACATTAAATAATTATGAGGTTACATTAAATTATAATGTTATAAAATGTATAATGCTGTTATCATGTACGTAATAGAATTTTAAACTGCGGTAATCATGAAACGGGTCACTGTTGTTCAAAAAATTTTAATTACAATTACACTATTCTACGTAATATTGTGTGACTGTTCTGGTCCCACAGATCTGAATGTGAGCCGTATTGAGTTATTTTAAATTGTTGAATGATTATGTGCATTTTTTATCAAGGGTTACTCCATAAGGTGTTTCATTACCATTGGTACGCTGAGTATAACGACATGACTGATCTACATTTTCATCTGTTCGACTTCCCTAGCTATTTTCAAAAGAAAATGACTAGTTGTTAAATGATTTTTATCAAAATATCATTCGCTTCCTTCAAATGTTCAGTATAATTTGAGCAATATTATGATGGAATACTTTCATAAGACGTTACACATCTATAGTTAAAACAATATTTGGTGTTTCTGTCGCGGACATTATTTAAAACATCCTGCCACTAGATAATAGCTCTTAAACTTACACACACAAACTTGACAAACCCGGCGTACGACGTACGCTGTATTTATCTGACCCGTTTCTTTTGTAGCTTCGCTAATTTTCTTCGTTTGAGTATCATCTCATAGAGGGCTTCCAGACCCTCGTGCAGGCCTTCGCCAGTGATAGCACAGGCCGGCTGCACGTGCCAGGCGTGCGCATCGCGAGATCCATGCGGAGAAGATACTAGTTCATGCAATCCTAGCAGTTTCTCTAATTCTCGTGGCTCCTTCGCCCCTGGCAGGTCCTGTTTATTAGCGAGTACTAGTATGGGTACTCCCGTATTATCTGGCGACTTGGCCGTACGTATTAGTTCCATTTTAGCTTCTTCCATTCTTTCAACGTCTACTGAGTCCAATACGAATATAATACCGTCAGTACATCTGGTGTATGATTTCCATAGTGGCCGGAGTTTTTCCTGTCCACCGACATCCCATACAAGAAAGTTGACGCCCTTGGACTTGCCGATAGTGCCTTTGACTTTCTCGCAATTGAAGCCGATAGTGGGGACGGTATTGAGATATTGGTCGAACTTGAGCCGGTACAACGCGGTGGTTTTACCGGCGGAGTCGAGCCCCAGCATCACGACGTGGAGCGTGCCCTGTGTTGAAGGCAGCGCGTCGAGCAGGCTCGAGTTTTTGCCCATATTTGCACCCATGCTGTTGCGGCGAGGATCTATCTGACGCTTTCATCAGTACGCAGCATCATGGGCAAGGGCTATTACCTGAAATGTTGAAATAATCTTATATGAATATACAACTTATAAACTTTGGCGATGAGTCTGTAACCTTAAGCACTGGTAATGTTTTTGTATATTTTTCATTAATTCGATAGGCATAATTTTTCAGGGACGAAATAAGTATATTTTTTTAATAATTGACAATATAGTGTAAAATGAAATTGACCGAAGATTAGACCCAAAAACCTTATTAAACAACGTATAGTGGCATAAAGTAATCTGGACTTGCCAGGTCACAGTACATTTAGTGTGTTAAATGTGTAAAGCGAGATGCTCAAAGCTACAGCCAAAAAGCTAACGTTAGTAAATGTCTTAGTGATTATATACTTTTGTTACTAAATAAATATTTTTTGCTTATTTAACTGGAAAATGTTCATTCATTTATTTTAGTATCGAAAAGAGTTATTACCAGATTCAGTCTCTTACTCGAGCAAAAGAACTTGAGATCCTAGCGTTCCGATAGTGAAAACAATGGTTCTTAATACAACTTAAATTGATAACGCTAACCACTTTTTATGTACGACCCTGAATTGAGGTACAAGTGCTTTAGTTAAAAGTATATCTTTAATTTTAGCCACAAATCAAAGGTCACAATTTAAGGTCATGATAATATTTAGCACAGCTCATAGAAACTTAAACTATTTTACTTTTCACAGCTGTTTATGGTTCTACCATCAGAATGAGAAGGGTTAACGTACATCATATAAATTATAGACTAGAATAATTGATCGTAGGTCATTGTCAAACTGAAATACTGGTGATTCAAACTCAACAATAATCAGAAAAATTAAATGTAATTAGCAAAGTCGTGCACAGTCGGCTTGTGGATAAGTATGCAGTTTATGGATATGAAATTTCGGATAAAGATTGAATACGGATATAGGAATAATTATAATATCGGATTCGGATATTAAATTACTTCAGATTATCCGATACTTTTTGGATAGTTTCGGTTATGGATATTAATGTGAAGGACGCGCGCAGCTTGTATCTCCACCGATCAAGAACAACTTGTCATGCATAACATGTCTCATTTAGATTCTGCTCTTATCCGAAATTATCTGAACCGTAACTGAAACCGATATGAAATCGGATTCGGTTACGGTTAGGGATATATTTTTAAATCGGATATCCGATAGTTTCGGTTACGGAGCTCCTGAACATCCCTGGTATGCACAGTAGCAAATGTTTACTAGACCTATGTATAGGGTAGTCAACTCGTTGATTGTGTTGGTTGCAAGTGCGACTGCCGATCGGGACGTCCCGGATACGATTCCCGGGTCGAATAATACAAAAACGTAAACGTAACTTTACGCCTGTTATCCCCGAAGAGTCAGGCAGAGGAATGCAGAACACTCCCACGTTTCACCAGTTACGTTTATGTCCCACTAAGGAATAGGTGGGAGCCTATTGCCATCGGGAACATATTCGACTCCGAACCACTATTAGAAAATCTAAATTAGAAAATTTTTGTAGTTTTCGACCCGGGAATCGAACTCGGGACCTCCAGATCGGCAGTCGCATTTGCAACCAATACAACCAACGAGGCAGTCAATATTTTGTAATTTAGATTTTCTAGTAATGCCTCGGAGTCTGGACATGTGGCCGGTATATGGAAATTGGCCCACCACCTATTTCCATAGTGGCAAGTCAACGTAACTGGTGAAACGTGGGAGTGTTCTGCATTCTTCTTACTGCTTACTTCTTCGGGGATTACAGTCGTGAAGTTAAAATGAACTAGACACCCTCCGATAAACATCGTTATTATTGATACTTAGTTTCTAAGCTTTTGGGAACTCCTCGAGATATCTTAGAATACAAATCTTTGGTAATTGGTACCTACTATCTGTCAACCCTTACGGGACCTGGCATGTCGATAGGATAATAATAAAAATAACATATTATTAATTATCAAGATTCCCGTCTCACCTATATATTTATCTCAATTTTTATAATTACATGTGTACATTGATATATTTATTTTAACTATTATCATGTAATACTTTGCACTTCTGCTTGTTGCTGACCTCGTGCCCTTTTGCTTGTTCTTGCGTAATCCAAATACATTCCCATGGTTTTTCTACGGTACTGCATAATATATGTTATTATGTGCTGTGAATTAACACGACACACATACCACTTAGGTGTAACGCGGAGGCGACTATTAATATTTTGTTCAAAGGTCAACTTGGTTTATGCATTTGGACGCCGTGAGAAATATGAGCGTATATTTACTACATTTAGGGTACCTACGATTAATACGTACAGTAATGGTAGGGTTCTGCTTCATTCAGAGAGCAATGAGTTCAAAATTGACTGTCATAGAATAGGAAGAAAAGTATGTCAGTGAATCATCATAAATCACATTAGGCTAAGCGCACAGCTGGACCTAGGCTTTCCCTGAGGGTATCCTCACGCTGCGCACGCAGGTTGGGGATCGCAGAGAATGTCCTCTCGCACTACACCACACAATCGTCATCATCAGTTTATTTCTCCACTGTTGGGCAAGGGTCTCATTCTATGGTTAGGTTACCACCAGTCATCTGCGAGCTGAAATTTATTATTAAATAACAAATATCTTTAATCAACTTCAAATGTTAATAATTATGAAGTCATCTATTGTGTAGTCACATTGTAGTTACTTCGCTCCAAACAAGATATTAATATGAAATTGCTGTAACACAGCTTATATTGTTTTTTTATATGAAGCCTATATTTTTTGATTATGTAGTTACTGACCTCTATTTGGGTTAAGGTTAATATCGGAATAATTGATTATAAATTCTGTACTATTGTTTTACATAATGTGAGTTATGTAACAGTGTAGACGTTTCAAGAAGCTGTGCTCTGCAATCCACAACCGGCATAACCGGCGTGGAGATAATGGGTATGTACCCTGATGATGATGAGGAAATGGTGAATTTTGAAGTTAAAATGCTGGCATGGAACTTTACTACATCGAAAATGG
Organism: Mysoria sejanus stolli; assembly: GCA_018245835.1. Taxonomy (NCBI): domain Eukaryota; kingdom Metazoa; phylum Arthropoda; class Insecta; order Lepidoptera; family Hesperiidae; genus Mysarbia; species Mysarbia sejanus. The sequence continues at coordinate 12,998 of DWEJ01000950.1, forward strand.
AAATTAAGATCGATTACTTTTAGCCAAACTTAACCAAAGTACCTATCTCTCCACAAAGATTTATTTAATATTGATTTTACCAAGTTAGTATTACATGCTAAATGCATATCTCTAGACGTTTTGGAATCTTAAATAAGTTTTATGCTAAGCAAAAGAGCAAGTGACATAAATTAGAATTCAGTAACGGTGCCCAGTCTGAGGGTCGGCGCGGCGAGACGAAATGTCGCCGATGCCCTTAATAACGTTAAGGTTCGCCACTGTATTGAATATAATACGTTCTTAACGGTTTACACATTTTTAAGTAAATTTGGCTTCTAAAATTACGCAATGACAAGTGGAACTGCCTTTTAGATATAAAATATTAGTAATTATGGCTGGTGTCGCTGATGCAAACATGGAATCTGGATGTTTGCCCGATGTATGACTATAAGCTCAGTATCTATTCTGGCCTTATAACTGGCGAAACGTGGAACTATTCGAGAATCTCCTAACTATCCCAAGAAAGAAATGCATGTGCATGGTTATATTTTTTTACTAATGGGGCTGTCAGAAATCTGAACCGGCGTGAGTCTTGAACAGAACGCTGAATATAAAAGAAGCGCGTCAGGTGAATAAGGCTAGAGATAGTTAGTTCTCCATGCTCTCAGCCTACCACGTAAAGCCCCTGGCATGATACCAAGTAAAGACAATGATTACCACATAAGCACGATCTATGTGAAAATGTATATAATTATCTTAGTACCACTTAGCACAAGGTGCGCTCGGCCGAAGACGTCGCCCTTATTAAATAATTATCCAAAGCAGACAGATCGACGACTTTTGCGCAGACGGAGCGTGGATGCTTGAACATTTTGCTCCGTTGGGTTTACTTCAGGTTGAAAGCTAGGGATGCCAAGCATTAAAAGTTTACTTAACATTTTTAATAATTGTTTATGAATAAAAATCGTGTTTTAGCTACTTTGTTATTGTTAGGAAAATCCATATGCACATTATATTATTTAAAAGGTATCATTGTATTTTAGGTATAATTGTAAATTGAAAATATTTTGTGTGGTGCTATTAATTTGTTTTCACGTTTACATAGCTTGACAACCCTGGGGCTCAAAGTTTATTTTTGACATTACCGGGCAATGACTTTACAAGTGTACCGAGTTGATTTATCGAATTGTGCAGTTTTCTGTTAAATTCAATGTACTTTGTAGTAAATCGCCAATTGTTAATTAACTATGTATGTTGTAGCTAATTTATGTATTTCAATAAAGACAGTTTTCTGTTAAATTCAATGTATTTTGTAGTAAATCGCCAATTGTTAATTAACTATGTGTTGTAGCTAATTT
>DWEJ01000951.1:0-14332 GCA_018245835.1 Mysoria sejanus stolli
GATACACAGAGGAGTAAAATACACTCCCTCGTTTCACTAGTTATGTTTATGTCTCATGGAATAGGTGGTAAGCCTACTGCCATACACCGGCACAGATTCAAACTCTAAGCTACTACGAGACTTTTTAAGTTAGACAAATCTAATAGTACTTGATGTGGGATTTGAACCCATAATCATTAGTCGCGTTTACAACCACTCAAGTCAACGAGGCAGTCATATTGGACAGGTTCAAAATAATACAGACCTCACAATACTCCACATCATATATTACTTGTATATATGTATTTGTATTGTATGTACATGAAATTTGACTTTTCCCTATAACTATTCTAAGTTACTATGACACAGAAAGACTTTTTTTTACAGGTACATTAAAAATAGCTCCCAACATAGGCACTTAGTACATTTTTTAAATTTTTAAATGCCTTCTGTATATCTAAGCCTAACATTAGTCGAATGTTTTTATCGGAAATGCAATACCATCCTAATATTCTTAATTGCTAGAATTACGGCGCTTCTACCAAAATAACTTATAAGGAATGATTGTAAATTATATTATTATATCTGTTAAAGAAAACGCGATCTTACAAAGTATACTCGACCTTTAAAAACTCACAAGATTAATGAGTCATCACAGCCCACGTGGTAATAACGGCCTTACCTCCCAAAATTGGTTGCATGATCAACCCACATGCTGCACCTTATCTTAATGCCGTAGGGTCCATATTACAATGACATACATGTTACGAAACGTCAACGCTGTCCTCATAAACGTTTCATGTAACGAATAATTGTTTCGATCTTGCATTATTGTATTAAAGTCGAAAATCGCTGAAATATCAATTTGCCAACCGTACACAATACCCACGAAGCCACTCAACAAACAACCTGTTAGCAAAGAACAAAAATATCAGTAAACTTTAATTCAACGAAATAAAGAGTAAAATGCAATAACTTTTAATTAATTAGCTACAATGTAATTTAGAACGCGTATGATTGCTGTTGCTCGAAAAGCAGTAAGATCTTATGTTATGGACATAAGGTTGAAATTTAAACGATTATATGTTTCACAATTATTGTGGTAAACGCATTATGTAGGTGGTCCCTCCTACAATAAAACGGCGGATACATGACAAAGGATATACATTTTTTTAACGAGGCAAATGCGTGATTCGTCTTGGAATTTTAAAAAAAGGTAAACAGGTTGGTCCCCGGCTGTTAATAAGCGAGATACGCCTTTTTCTTCTCTCCTTTGTGCCTCATTTAATACTTAATTAAAGATTCACTCGCAATTGTTCAGGTTATAGGTATGTGGTTTCGAGTAATTTAAGACTTAAATTAATGAAGGTGATAAGGAACAATTTATAATTTTTTAATTTATTAAATAAACAAAGGTGTTAAAGAAGTCTTTCGAAGTCACTTCTCCTTACGAAATAAATGCTTGAAATACGAGTACGTCTAAAAATAATAATAGCCAATGTATGATAGTGTTATATTCAAACGAAATGTATTAAATGATAATTTCTCTAAACTTACGAATTAGTATCATAACACCCCTGTCCAACTCGTATTTTCAAATGTACATTTTCAACTATTTACTTAATATTGAATGGCGTCTGTAACCCCTCAACTACGTGAGTCAGCGTTATAACACTAAAACTAAGGTCCCTTTAGGCTTGTGAGTACTTCGCTTAAAAAGTACATGTAACAGTTAGCCATATACAAAATTTAAAACTTAAATGCATACGTCACTCTGTGTACAGCAATATCGGGCGCTCCCCCTATGTAACGCGGCGTAACATTTCTCTGTACCCTGGAGGTAGCACCCAAATGACCATTTTTATCTAAAAGTCACAAATAAGGTGAGTAAAGTACCACTTAGTCTCTAAAATATGTTTGCGGAAATCGTAAATAAACAAGAGATTTCTAAGTTGCATTAAAACGCATCGTAACGTTTTACAAAACCCTTCGGCCCCCAAATTGCGTTACGTAATACTTGAAAGCTCTCTTACTAGAGTTCTTATTATTAGAACTATTCTATTATTATTATAACTATATATTCATTATTATTAGAACGTTATGTTTTTATTGTTATATGATTATCAACCTTGGGTAGCTACCCAATATTAACATCGTCGAAAACTTTTGTAACATTACAAAAAGCACTTCGTATTTTTGGACACAGAGACATATGGTGCTCAATGCTCTCTGCCTACATTACCAGAAATCTGTCGTGATGATGTATAATAAAATTGGTCAACATGGAAACAGCATGATGTGGATCCATGAGTACCTAGAGCGGTATTAGTGTAAGGAATAATACTGATACGAAACAGCCAGATAGTACAGCTTGTAGTGTTATTACGTAACAATGTAACCATGGCAACCACAACAATCATACCCTCTCCCGTCAGCACCAAGATTTACTGCGTTCCCGTTCTGTTTTTTCCTTATTTATTCCCACAGATAACAAATGCATTATCCCTAAGCCCTCGCCAGAATAACTTGTTTGTCGAACAAAAATGCTCACGGAGTAACAAGTTAGATAAATCCTTTCTGTGGTGTCGTGAGACGTTGAACGTATTGTTTACACACACACTGACAAGCTAACAGATTGGGTATAAAAATATTAGCTGGCTGGTTTGTATTTTTTACGTTCCTGACTATTCCTGACGCTAACTACGTTTGTGTGAGTGTACCGGGCATTAAATTTATATGATATAAAAGAGAATTAAAGAATTAATTTTAATACAACAAAACACTATAAATATTGCTTTGAAAATATCCAACAGATAACAACTATCTAGTTTAAAAAAAACAATGCATGAGTCATTTCAGAATCGAGCAATTTATAATCCCGCTTACATTTCTGTTCTAGCATCTACATGATATCAGAGTTATATATAAAAGTTGTGAAAGCTAATCGATTTTCGTTTATGACATACATTACTGCAGTTCACTTGTACAAAGTCCATGTAAAAACATATGAAGCAAAGTAACTCTATAAAAATATCCTTCAACATATTGAAATCGTTTTCAAACGCGGCAATTTATTCTTTACACGAAAAAAGTCACCATTTTCATAGGAAACAATGTAAAAAAAGAACGCACGGGGGAACGCGGGAAAAAATATTAATGTCGCCATTGTTGAAAAAAAAAGTAATCGGGCGGGAACGCGATCTATTTTTAAACCTGTGTCAATTTTACTCTTTTTACACCGCATCCGTTTACAAGGCTTGCTATGAAACTTTATACCGATTTTATTACAACTCGATGTACGGCTGTATTCTAAAAATGGCGATTTTCTTTTATTATTCTTGCTCAAATCAGCAACACCATGTTAAAAATAAACATTTTTTTACTTACGTCCGTTGTCTATGTTTTTTGCCTTCGTCATGCTGTTAGTGGTAAATATTTTATAGAGAAAATTAGCATGTCATCAATAGTATACAACAATCATATTCTTTCTAAGGCGTAGACTATGCGAAGATGGTACCTCCAGTGAGTCCAGGATACTTTAATCCGATCTAAAAACAAATGGAGTTTCAGATAATCATAACACTTCCTTTGTATACTCTAATAAGATAGTTTAGAATAATCGGGATCCTCAGGCACCGGTCTTATTTCTCTAGAACTTATACACTATCAGCATAAATAACTTTAAAAGATTTAACATATTATATGTCGTCACCATTGATTTTCTTCATTAATTCATACAGATGACTAAATCACTAACATTTTTACCTAAATGTTTAGCTAAATCATGTTTAGCTAAATGTTAATATACACCCGGATTCATTTGAAATTCGAACCTGATTTAAATTTAGAAAATTGTGATTGTTACAGACAACCTGATAATTAATACTAATAAAGAAAGTGTAACAGCACAAAGAAACGCCGGTATATTTATGAAAAAACTTATTTGCCTAACATTAGTTCCGTTACTCTAACACTAAAGACACTTCAAACTGAGAACTTTTCTCTAGAAAAGAATACGCTTTGTCTATGACAATACCTCACCATTCAAAGTCTCAGACTTTCGACTACCTGTTAGGCACTGTGGAACAACCGACTGGCTATTCAGATTCAAGTTTCACTTTCCGTAACACTAAACCTTCCTATTATATTTTGTTTAGTGGCAACACCGCAACAATGCAACCACAGAGAAGAATAAACACAAACCACAGACTAACAATCGTAAAATAGATTATGTCTGCCTATATAAAATGTTCCTACTTGGCAAGTGTAGAACATGATAAAACAGATCCATTGGACCAGTGGCAAGTGCACTTTAGTGATGAGCGGGGCTCTAGAGCGGGACTTTAGTGATGGGTACGATTCCCAAAGAAAGGCTTGTATGGATAGCACAAATATATTATTTGTCTGGATGGCTGTAAATAAAATTAAAAAAAAATATATATAGGTACTTATATAAGTGAAACCTATTACCTACGTGTCTCATTTCTTAGCTGTGTTGTTACCACATTCGGCTTCTACGAGTTAGCGACCATATTTACTAGTCAATTATTGCGAGGAGGTAATGTTATTATACTATCACGCCAGGTCTTATGTAGTGTGGTCAGAAGATACAGAGTGCCAAATATCTCTGTCCAAACAGACCTGACGCGCTTCTTCTATATTGATAACTCTCTTCATAAAAGCACAAGGAATTATTTGATAGCAACAAATATCGTTCATTATTTGATACCAGGAACTAGTAGAGTAATAAACATCAGAACACAAAGTAACAAAAAATTATGAGTTGAGGAAATCCGGCGAGCATGATCGATTTATCTTGAATGTCGCATCACTATTTATTCGGACACACCAACAGGTGCAATATGTCCATAGCATTACATCCATTCATGCAGCTATGGCCTCAGATAGCGATATTTACATAGCTTCATATAACTTTCGGTCGAATGGCACAGTCAGCAAAATATTCCATTATTAACACACTTATTGGTACCAAAACACATTGAACACAAACTTTATTACGAAACGTTTTTGTCAACCGTACTTACTGATCTGGTGCGCGACAAGAATATAAGTTTGAATGAACGCGGTTGTAAAATAGTCTAATACGAGCGAAACCTTCCTCGCTGGGTGTATGTTATAAAAAGAATAATTCGCGTTAAAACAACTCCGTGAACCAACGCGTTAATTCCCTTGTTAAAACACCGAGTGAACACAATACTGGGAACGTCCACACTTATTCAAAAGCTCTTCATACTAATGTTTCAACTATTTCGTTGTGCGTCCCTTTCTATCATATGCCTAGTGCGCTAATGTGAACGAGACAAACAATACAACACTAAGCGAAGCATTTCGAATTAGCTTCCAAGAGCACTAAGGCACCAGTAATTAACATTGAAGTTTTAATGGAACGACTTATGATGGCCAAGTGTAAAAAATTTTTCATTTTCTTTTTCTTTTACAACACTTTAAATAGGATTCCAGACTAAAAAAAAAGTAAATTGACACTGGCCACTATTTTATTCTCATAAGCTACAAAAAATTAAAAAGCTTAACTTATCTTTAGCTTAACTGCCTCGTTGGTCGTGATGGTTGCAAGTGCGACTGTCGGGAGGTCCCGGGTTCGATTCCCGGGTCGAACACTACAAAATTATTTTTCTAATTTAGAAATTTTTCAGTAAATCAAAATTAAAATTCTAGTAGTGGTTCGGAGTCTGGATATGTGCCCGATGCATGGCAATAGGCTCACCACCAAATCCATAGTGGGACGTAAACGTAACCGGTGAAACGTGGGAATGTTCTGCATTCCTCTGCCTACCTTTTCGGGGATTACAGGCGTGAAGTTACGTTTTTTTTTAACTTATTAAAAATATTTAGTTGATGGTCTCAGGCCGAAACTCACCTATATTGAACAAAGACGCCAGATACTGTTGAATCCGTGAGCGTGTATGAAGTATGAAGATAAAGCTCGACGGGTTTATGAGGATAGAGAAATGTATTTAGCCCTCCGTGCCTACCAAGTGAGGGACCTGGCGTGAAGATATGTATAGTTTTTTATAACTTTAAATTCTTAGAACTTTCAATAAATTTTAATAATAAGGTTTGATTCGTACCACTTTGACAGTACCAATAATGAATGTTGATTAAGAACAGCGCTAGGAAAAAAACAGAGAAGATTAGGATTAGGAATAATAACACATTCGTGGTGGTGCTAGAAGAATATCCAACGCAAACTATTACTTATTATTAAATAAGAATGAACTAATAAGTTCATGTCTTAATGCTCATACTAATATTGGTCAATAAGAGTATTTTATTCAGTTATCCAACAAACAAAAATGGCAAATCATTGAGAAGATTGCAATCAAATAATCCAGAAAAGTTAACTGCTCATTGTCATGACAATTTAATAACCACTGTCTGTGATCTACATATAACGGCTATATTAGGGTTTAATATCAAAAACACCATGTAACGAAAGTGATTTTTGTGTTTACGAAAAATGCGAATTACGAAAAATGGACTCAAAAACAGCTAACTTGTCGAATATTTTGACTAGGTATATGAATTTTAACAAATTTCCCTAAAAGTAACACGTACATGTATTTGAATATGTCATAATTTTTATGCACCACACTTCGCCGCCGTACGTTTTGATATCCCTGCTGGTTTATTTTGAACGAAAAAGGATTCGATTGGATAATCCATCATATTTAGAGTTTCATTATTGCGCGCATGATGAACGAGGCAATGTCAGCGTGTCGACTAATTGCGTATTTGGAGTACAATGAGCAAGAAAATGAATCATTCAGATTGTTATGAGAATATTTCAAGGATCTGAATAAAGGACTACATCAGTGAAGTGCTAGTCGGGTAAAAATTGTATTGCACCATTATGCACGTGCGTATCCGGAGGGCATTATAGGAACAAAGGTACTGAGATTTAATCTGTTTGAAACATAACATAAAAGCTAATTTTTTAAATATAAATGTTCTATAAAATACAAAGTAACATCATGCTTGTAATCTCCAGGAAGATAGGCTAAAGTGTGTATTACGCTCCCATGTTTCAGCGGTTACGTTTACGTCTGACTATTGAATCTGTGGTTAGACTATTACAATGCACCGGGCACAAATCTGACTCCGAGGTACTATTAGAAAATCTAAATTAGAAAATTTTTATAGTGTTCGATCTGCGCTTCGAACCCATGACCTCCCGATCGGCAATCGCGCTTGCAACCAACACGAACAATGAGGCAGGCAGTCAATATCAAATACAAGCCCACAAGAAATGTATTTGTTACCCTTTCATGGATATTATATTTGAATCATCATAAACTCGTTTATCGTTCGCCGCATCGTTGGATTACTGCACCTTATGCATAGAGCTAAAGGGTTAAGGCCCTAATTTGCCACGCTTGCCAAGCGTGGATTAGTAGGCTTCGGGCCCCTTAATTATCATTATGGAAATTGTAAAATGTAAGTCTCACGCTGATTTTTTTCACCGTTACGACAAGTGGTATACAATTTTAAAACACTTTTTACCGAGGTGCAGATCAATGGTTGATCCCAAAACCGCGGAAGGAAAGACTGAACAGCTATTATTGCTTTATAAAACTCCTTATAGTTTAAAAATTATAATAAACATAATGAATAGGTAAATAGAAATTATTTGTCTATATAACACCGACGGTTTATTATAATCATTAAAAACCAAACGACCACATACATAGTTACATGGCCGCAAACGTAAATAGGTTAAATAAAAGATTACAATAATATTATTAACAAATTATCAAGAAAAACAAAAGCAATATTTCTTGTTTCATATTTAGAAAAGAAATGATTACAAGCAAAATCAGGTTCGTTGGGCCCTGCCTAATACCAAGAAAAATCATTTATACTGACTGTACAATGTAGCGACAAAACAAATTAAAGTTCAGTGGTCATCGAAGGATACATTTTTTGAGATGAAAATAAATGTTTTGTAAGCTTACGTTTTTATATTCGTAACCTCACGCTTATAATCCCCGAAGGGGTAGGCAGAGTAATGCAGAACATTCCCACGTTCAGGTACGTTCACGTCCCATTATGGAATAGGTGGTGAGCCTATTGCCATGCATCGGGCACATTTCCAGAATCCGAACCACTACTAGAAAATCTAAATTAGAAAATGTAGTTGTAGTGTTCGACCTGGAAGTCGAACCCGGGACCTCCCGATCGGCAGTCAGATTTTATATTCCCTTACTTATATACGTATCTTTTCGCCAGTTAGCTTATAAGACAAGTAGAAAGCACATATCTGTGTACTTACACACCAACCCTGCACTTCTACAATACTAATCCTCTTCATACTTTATTTTTTAGCTTAAAGACTAAATATTCATAATATTCAGAAAAATTGATTAACCCGGCCAGGACTACCCAACAGCATTGTCTGCGACCAATGAACCCCGCCAGGTCAAAAGCCCCACAAACCGCTGGATACACGAGTTACTTATTGCCATTATTTCGTCTGATTCATTTCATGACTGAATTTTGCGATGCTCTATCTCTTTCATTCGTTTTAATAGCTATGTTGTGAGTGTTCTCTCAATATTCAACAAGACTTGTAAATGTTGTTTCATAAACCATGCATTACTTGTGAATGAGCTTTTAGTATTGGAAAATCTTTAGCTGGCTTGTCATGTGATTTGTTTTTCGGCAATTCGGAAGCAATTCAAAGCAATTTCGGAGCTTCTAATGCACCAGCTATCTTAAATGTACAAAGTAAAATAAACAAGCAAAAGAGCAATTATTCATTTTGATTACGGATTACACAAGCAAATATGTTTTAATTGAACTCGATTTTCGACTTATATGATTGTAACAAATAAATAAGAACAATCTAAACATATTAGTTTGTCCATATAAGCGATATTTATAATACAAATATAGACATATAAATAACATACACACTATTTTCCTAAGTCGAACCAAAGTGAAATAAATCACGACGAAAGTTCTCTGTTCGCAAGATAGTTTTGTGCGTTGGGAAAAAAAGATAAATGTAGCCGAATGAGCCGTGAAATATTTTTTAGCTGTTTCTGTGGCGCGGAGAGAAAGGAGACCGACTGGACCCACTGACACACTTGAGTAACACTTTCCTTGAGCGTATTGTTGTCAGCGAATTATACACGAGTATAATGTATATATAAATATTATCTTGTAAACGAAACGAGACGACTATGAGAAATATCCATTCAGGTCTACTTGGCAGAACTTAATATAATAAAACATTCGATTGGAGAAATCTAATCAAAGTACATTTATTGTTTTATTTAAAATTCTATAACAACGATAATAGGATACGCAGATATGTACAGTGACGCATTTAACGTAATGTAACATGCCTACACCCGCACGTTTCACGAGTTATACGTTTATTTTATAATGACAACTAAATGACTTTACATAACTTCTATGTCTAAATCATGTATATCTTTCTGTAAACTAAGTTGTTGCATTTTTTAAACTCGTAACAATGGACTGGTAAGGGAATGTCAAAAGTTTTTTAAACCGGCGTATGTGAAAGAGTGTTGAAATGGAAAAAAAAGAAAATCAAATCAGAACAGATGCGAATGTTTGGCACTCGGTGATCTCTGCTGAACTCATAAGACACCTAGCGTAATGATACAATTATGAATTACTTAAAAACCGCGGGAATTTTATTAGCTTGGAATTCAATAATTATAAAATATTTATTAAAAACTGTGACCAAAAACTATAATAAACCGAAACGAAGAATTACAAATACACCATAAAAACATCTGTTCGTATGAGTATAGATAGATAGATACCTTTGTACATACTTTTGTGCAATATTCTTTTATTTATAAATAGTTGGAGCTCAGACGGGTAGCGATGCTGTTTTACAGGTTAAAGGGGCAATCTATTGGCGAGGCATATTCTTGATATGTCACTGATCTAACGGTCTAAGGACCGTCATTTGAAAAGACCATCATTTGAAAGATAATAACACGTACTTAAAAAGCAGCGTGCTGGTTTATTCTAAAGATACAGGCGACGTCGTTGTTGTACGTGACTCGCAAATAGATCACCCTTTTAAAGTGAAGACTAGGTGCTGGCTAAAAATAAACACGCAAGCGCTGATCACGTTTAAGCATAATTAAAGGTTTTCAGTTATGCAGCGTTCGATAACAAAGGTAATGTTTTTGCTTTTAAAACTTCGCCACTCAATTTAACGAACGTATTCGGATGACAACGTAATAAAGATTTTAATTATATTACTCTACTATGTAGAGATTCTCTCGTTTTTCTAATTACGGACTCTTTTAAATTTGTAGCTCTTCAATTTAAATAAAGTAAACATCATTCCAAACATTCAATTAACTGGCTGAATATTAGCTCGCATAGGTAAGAATAAAAAAAATAACAGTCGTAATTATGACATGTACACAGTATTAAAGATTTACATTGTCTACTTTAATAAAAAATTCTCGCAGCGAAGAAAAAGTATTGAAATGCTACAATATCACGTTTTAGAAATCGTTTTTTTTATTTTGGAACGTACTGAACATTTGATTGGTACTGGCATACAATCAGACCGTATTGCTCGTCTACGGCTGAACGGTTCGATCGACATCAACAATATAATTTCAGTCCAATCACAATGACAGAAAAACAAAATAGATTTTACTCTATGATTGATTCTGAGGTAGCCATTGTTTGTAAGGGTTTTCTATTGTTAATCAACCAAGTAGGTCAACCAAGTAGGATTGATATTTAAATACCTACAAATAATATAAAAAAAGTAAATCACGTTAGTAATCTCCGAAAATTAGGCAGAGGAATGTAGTACACTCCCAAAATTCATGAGTTACGGTTACGTCCTGTTATGGAATATGTGGTGATCATATTGCAAAGCACCGGGCATATATCCAGACTTCGAGCCATTACCAAAAAATCTATGTTAACATAATCCAATAGTGCCATCCGTGGATTTGAACCCAGGATATCTTGTGTGACAGAGGCTTAACAATCGTGAGACATAACACGCAGCCATCTGATCTTAACCAGTCAGAGCTTCTAAGCCAACCAGATAGCTGATAAACTGCATTCATGTAGAAATATATACATACGTGTATATGGCTTATTATGGCTTATATATAAGTAAGAATATATGTAAAACATATTATGTTATAGTTAAATTCTAATAATCATTACAAATATTTGAAGTTCACTATATCGGCTTGTATGTTTTAAATAACGTCAAGTTAATAGGGACACTAAAATATTTATTACATTTGACATTGCTTTCTGTGCACTCCATAAGAAGTAGGGCGTGTTGGTTTACTCGTAACAATAACTGTTTGTGGCACTAATATATTAGTTCAAGTTGTCGTGATGTACAAGAAATGTCATATATATTAATTTTAAATTTCGAACCCTACAGCACAAAGGGGGCACAGAGTAATTTAACTAATTCAAATTGACAAAGGTAGGGAAAGGTCTTAATGTTTATAAGAGCATGTACGCGGGAACTTTATATAAGTATCAGTTTATTTACGTAGGACTTAGGGAAAATAACAGTTTATTAATGTTGAAGCCTTTCAAATAAAACATTCTCTTCCAAGGTTGTGTAACAATCAAGCATATTTATTATTATATTAACGCACCAGATCGGTTACAGGGTAAGCATAGACCTCCGAGTGACAGATATTTCTGTCGTTACGTACCCGAAGTACTTCTTGTATATTCCACATTCTGACCATTTATACACGTCGCTATTTGAGACAATAAATATTATACAATATTTATGACAATTACCGTATAATGTAATATGAGGAGTTGTTAAAGGCATAACCTTACTTAAAACTACACAGGGAAAAATGTAAATTACCAAGGTACTAAATAAATATTCCATGTTCAATAAGGGTATACAATTTGTACTGTATATTGAAGAAACGCAGCTAAACATAGGGTCGTCAATATGAATTGTATTGATTGTTAAAATGTATAAGGTAACATCACGCCAGTAATCTCCGAAGAGGTGGACAGCGCAGTGTAATTCACCACCACATTACACCAATTACGTTAACGTGCTACCCTAGACTGGGGGGATCCATTGCTATATACCGGCCTCAAATTTCAATGTACAAATAAAAGCATATTAGTTTGAAACGACAAAAGCACGGTCAACTTAAACAAAATCCAGTTAAAAAAAAACAATTTTTGACTTAGTCATAACATAAAGACGAACGAAGTTGATTATTTTTTTTGTCACAAGATTAATTCAAGCGTTGTATATTCATCAAAACTAGTTCTACTCTAAGTGAATAATATAAAAATAAATGATGATTAAATCGTATTAAAAATGGGTAGTTGATTTAAAGGTTCCACAGAACGTGGCAGCCCTGCGCTTAGCTGTGTTGCTGACCCTGTTCAGCCAGAGCCGGTCTGCCAGGGCCGGCTGTTGCACTGATGACACTCCAGCCAAGTGCAAGGCGAACCGCACTCGCGTAATAAGGCATTACGATACGGTCACAACAAAAGCACCGAGTCGACGGGCTCCTTCCTTCCTTTTGTGTTCTTAATAAGTTTTATAACTAGCGCTCGCTAGCCGCCGAGCGCGATGTGTTAGCTGTTCCATTATGAGATGAACGTAATAACTAACGTTTTATCTGTATATTATGTTGGGTAATTAGTGCCAATGAGTGTGCCATCCATAAGTTATATGTATTTATGTAGTTGTATATATTGATTTGTCGGTTATTACTATTAACAAAGGGCAGACTTAATGCCAATTGTCATTTTTAGCAATCAACGTGAAGATGATGAATATATGGAATGTTATTGAGAACATAATATATAAACGCATGTCTGTATCATCATCGTCATCAGCTTATCGCAGTCCACTGCTGGACAAAGGCCTCCTCCAAAGAGCGCCATCGCGCGCTGTCCTCGGCTTGCCGCATCGAGCTTCTGCCGGCAGCCTGTATGTAATAATTAAAATGGTACTATCCTAAAAATGACAGATTTCTAAATGATTACTTAAATTTTTATGAGGTTCATTAACACTAAGTACGATTTGGTATGACTTTGCACTTTGTAACCTGTGAGAATAGCAGACGGCCACGGCCCGAAATAAGGATTGAAATTAGTCATTATTCTATTTGTCCAGCCGGCAATAAAACTTGGGTCTTCGCACGTACATCATTATGGTTATAATAGCGCCATTAATTAGTGACTGGCCATGAATAACGCTTCATTAAACGTTGGACTTGTTTATTTAAATTTAACCTTTGAAACGTGGTAGTGTGGTAGAGGAATGGCTCTGCCTACCTTTTTGAGGATTTGCTGGGGTGATGTTATTTTTTTATATAATTATGTATAGAAATTCACATTATACATATTGATATACAAACATGGACTCATGCATCATAATTAATAAGTAACTATAGACAAAGGTATTTGAATTTAGAAATAACATCTATTGATGTATTTTTTATCCCATGTTTGTGTGTATCTCTTTAAAATGTATAGCATTTCTCACATATCTCGAATTCGTAGACTAACGAATAGGTCACGTCTCAACAACGGTAAAGTTAAAACAACACCACAAAAGTCCGCGACACTGATATATTTGTCACAGTTTCATTAATGCCAAAGTTCAAAGATGTCAAATGCCCAAGCCGTGTGTATAGAGATACTATAATTCTTGGTCTTATTTAAAATTAAAGAAATAAATAGATTTATTTTGGATTAAACCAAAATTAAATCGGAACGACTTAGAATTTGATTTCAACCCCTCACTACTAGGAGCTGGAGTTTCAAACTTATGCGTACGGTTAATCATCAAGTGTAATTGAAAAGGCAAGCTTTATAAGAAACAATAAATACCACTAGTTCTCCTTAACTCTCTTTAAGTCGTTTCGTCATCATCATCAGCTTATTCCTGTCCACTGGTGGACCTAGACCTCTTCAATAGCCCATCATTGAGCTCGATCTTTACATCCAACCACTGCCAGCCACTTGACATATATCGTCACTTCACATAGGCTTAAGACGTTTGAAGACTCTCAATTGGTACCATGGCTTTGAACTTCGTTATGAACTAAAACCTGTGTCCAATGGTGCAATGACAGAGGTTGAAGGTGACGATTATAATAATACAAACAAAAATGGAATATGCAGTGAAAAGCAGATATATAATTACTATTCATAGGAAATTCTTTGGAAACAGATTTTAAGACTCGTTGAGGCTTAAATATGGGGTCTACCCTCTTTAAGAATACATATGTATCTATACTAACATGTAGGGTTTTTGTATCTGTTTTACGCAATATCTTGTATA
>DWEJ01000952.1:0-14321 GCA_018245835.1 Mysoria sejanus stolli
GAACTGAACCCTCTACACGCTTAATATATAGTTTAGTGTATAATTTCGAAACCGACTTAGTCACTGTTTTTGTTATCCTTGAAGATTCAAGTGGAATATATGAAGTTTAATGTCTGCCTGTCATTTGACCTACCAAAGCGTATAACAACTCGAACTATTTAGCAGGAATATATAACGATATATGAGATGGGTAGCAGCATAGGCCCTGAGGGGTTATGGGCCTAACCCCTCAGGGGAGGCCTATATCAAGCAGTGGACTGCAATATATTTAAAGTTAAAAGTATATCCCACCAATGAGTGCGTAAAGTAAAAGCTTTGGTACAAATAAACCATTTCAGACACAGGTGCCGAGGGAGGCCACTTACCTGTCTTGCCCAAATAGGCCATATATTGGTAGATAGGAAAATCACAAGTATCGGGAACTGACGTGCGCATATATGAGTGTGTTGAATTTAGAAGTAACACGTCAGGTCTGTAGGGTTGGATATATTTGCTCCACTGCTCTCTGTCCACCCCGTAAGGGAGCTGGAATGATGATATAATAGTAATACTTTCATTTCCTTTGTGGAAAAAACATCCACACACGCGCACGTTGCCCTGGCAACCACACCGCCACGCTGACAATCGTCTAGTTTTCACGTGGCTCGTTAACAATGTTATTAAGCCTGGGAAACAATTCGCCGGTGCTCGGCGTTCCTATCGCCGCGCGCGCACTCGTGCGCACATCGGCTATTGGTGTCGGAGTTCGCTGCGTCTCGCTCGCACGATCGTAGATTATTAACAACGTAGAAATGTCTTCTACGATTCTGACTAGCCCGTTGGACCATTTGTCAGTAAACCCGGCAGCTAAAGCGCTGTTTCCAAGTTTGATTGGTGGTCCATCTAGGGGAAATTGTTTGTTTTATGTGCACAAGTGTTTGTTCTGTATTTGCAGTAGTAAAGATATTATGTACATGTTAATAGTAATATATATGTATGCAGTTTATCAGCCTTCTGGTTAGCATTACATAATTTTTAACCCTACTTTGGGAGCAGATGGCCGTATGTGGATATGTCCGAAGATATTCATTATTATTCTCACAATCAACATACAACTTGTCACTGTTACATTTCTAACAAATTTTGACTATTAACGGTATTTATCCCTAATACTATTATTATACATAATATTTACCACGACTTGGTTGACACTTTTACAGAATTCATGAATCTATGGTTCTTCTAATAATAGCATCTCGCTCTATTTTCACGAAGCGAATCCCGAAGGTGACACTGGTACCTGCCATGGCGAAGATTAAAGCATCGCATTGATTTGCGATGCTTTCTACATACACATTAATATTTGTATCGTTTTTATTATTAATTAGTTTATTGACTACGAACACTTACTTTCAATTCATTTGCGTGCTATACCTACATGTTTATAGTTGTGTTCACCTCGCGACACAATTTTATCGCGGGCTATTGTTATTTAATGTATGTTTTAAACTCAAATAGTATTGAAAACGTCATAAACACTATTGTTCACTTACTTTTCAACCCTCTTCATCCATATGTGGTTTTCTTTATATTACTGCGTTTTAACCTTGTTGATGTTGACAACGCATAGAACGAGGACGGTCACACCCCCGCATGCTGCTCGTGTGCATTCTTCGTAGTAACATCCAGTAAAGTCTATTAGCTAAATATAGCAATGTGTGTACCCAAAGATTTCTTCTTGAGAACGGATGATATCTGTTTATAGTATATTCATTTGATGGAATTGTGCATTGTTGTTTTTGTGTTATTTTGCCTTCCTATTATGAAAGAGTTAAATCACTAACACAATCATGCCCATATGTTAGAAATTAATGTGATACCGATAAATATTGTCTTAAATGAAATAACGTATTAATCGTAACAATAGTATACCTTATCTCTTGACCGTAACCAACATATCAGCGAACGGTTCAACCAGTCAAGGCAATGAGCAACTAGAGTTGTTCAAAGCAAATCTATCATAAAAGAAAGATTTTATTTTTAATTGTACGTGAAATGTAGGTCGGGAACTGTTTTATTATGCACCGCACGTCTTACGACGGAGCCCCATTAGATTTAAGATGAAACAATTGCTATCTCAAGACGTTGAGCAAAATGAAAGTAACATCGTTTTAACCGGTACAAATAATACAAAAATGGTGCACTTAATCTCACTAGAAAACCGATCGAAGGTAGATAAGCTTTAGTGTTGCCAGATTCGTTATGGCTAAGATGGAAGAATATATTGGTGAAAATATTTTTTTTTATATTCCTACAGAGGAACAATGAAAGGGTCAGAAGAAAAATAAAAGAAAAAAATATATTTTTTTACAATAGCTTTAGAAAAATCTAATATTCTTATACCTTCAAGACATTCGGAATTTATCTTTGTGATTTTTTTTTGAGTTCTCACCCGATTGTTTTGCTAATTCATATGTAATGAAATACATTCTTGCGAGTCAAAAATTAATCATCATTAATTATGAATATGAAAATAAAAGCAAAATATTGTTCTATATATTGGTCGGATAACATGAACACATAAGCACATTGGTGTGATAACATTCGAAAGGTTGTCGTTATATGTATCTGTACATGGTTTTATTACTTTCTTGCTCTTAGTAATAGACGCGCATTAGCATTATGGTGGCATAGCTGTCAGCGAAATTTCAAGTATAGCAGAACGTTCCCGCTGTAGATCGATTGTTCGATTATAAGAGGTGCCGCTTGCCGACGTGTATTGTTCCCGATTCGTACAAAGCAGAAGCATTCAAAACAATATGCGCTCTTGCTAAACAAGGTACATCATCCTGGACTATATCTCGCTTATCAGCAAATGAAACTATAGTGAAAGGAGAAACTATTGCTAATTAAAAAAATCTGGCAACATTCCGGGCAACGATAAGCTATCATGTGAAATGCGCCACCAAAGTCGACGCGCGCGCACTGAATATTCAAAATGGCGGGCGCCGCGTATATGTGGGTCACGGCGAACTGTGGCACCGGCGCGTGCTCTTACGAATTTCCAAACCCCGAAAACGGTTGTTCGTTAGCTCGTCGTGTGTAATGATGCCTTTTTTTTGTTATCCGCACTCTTTAATGTTAGCCTTCATGATATCTTCTAACGCTTTGTAGATAAGGATTGTTTACGTATTCATATTTTAGTTATTCATTGTTTTTTTTAAATATAACGGACGTATTGGTATTTTAACAGCGATCCCTTCGGCTTCTAGTTTAAATTGATCTTAACTTACTATAAAGAAATTAACGCCTTTTTATTCACAGCTTCTCTACGTGGAGATTCCAATTTACATATTATATTAGTAAAAATGCAAATGTAACTATAAAATCGTTTACCGGTATTTAATCATGTTTAAAATATTAAATATTTTTTTAATAATTACTCACTATACATTACAATTTGTAATGTATAGTGTAAACATTAATATACATATATAAAATCACTCCTGTATTTCCAAGAAAGGATAGACAGAGAGGTGTAGTAACTACATTCATACGTACGTAATTCACGCCTGTTATCCCCGAAGAGGTAGGCAGACGAATGCAGAAAACTCCCACGTTTCACCAGTTACATTAAAGTACATTAATTCGTACATTCATACGTCTCACAGATTATGTTGTACGTCACGTGGAATACAGAGTGAAACTTTTTGCCATACGCCGAACACAAATACAGACCCCATGCTACTATTGAGAATTTATAATACACATTATCCTGCGATACTCTTAATATTACATCAACATTATCATTATCGCGTCACAATTATTTTAGTAACAATGCAACTTGCTATCATATAGTATCCATAAAATTAATCGATAAAAACTGGACACCGTCATTTTATTGCTTTAATAGCCTGTCGTTAACTTAATAGAATAGAATAGAATTAATGTTCGTGTTGGTTTCGTCTACAAGGAGATATCGGTATAATAATAATATTAATCATTGTCCCACTGTTTGCGGTGTTATCATTTTGCATTTAAATTCACAGTGTCGATAACTGTACGCGATATATGAATCATTCCGTATAAATTCGAGCGGTGTTTATACCGTACGAGCATAGGCAGACGTTAGATCTTGTAGCGCAATGGTCGCAATGTGTATCAACTCTTGTATTTTGCTTCAGTTTATATTTGTTCCAATATTCAAGTTGTTTACATTTTGTTATATTTAATGTCTGACCAAAACCGGATTTTCAACTCGAATTGAAGCCTAATCATTATTATCAGCTTACCTCAGTCCATTACTGGACATAACCCTCTCTTAGCAGAGGGTGTTTTAACGTATAATCTCAAACTGGCCATTACATTTGGTATTCATAATAATAATATATATTTAATATGAAAAACACTAATAATATTTCATGTTAAATACATATAAAGTTTCGTCAGCTCGAACAATGGATATAGTAAGCTAATATAACAAACAATCATGAGGGGCAATCTTATCGCCGTGGCAACACGGTGTGTACATACTTGTTCAACCTTGCACATTATGTTTAACTGTATAATTTTCTAGCATTTACTATTATTTGCAAATAGCTTGACTTATTGAATACAGATATATTTTGTATTTAGATAATAAAGTCTTATATAATTTTTGGTTCGCAATTGTTTTTCGATACTCAATTATTTAGAGATCGTTACCGAGACCACAGATCGGAGATTGACTAATAATATCTGTAACTCATTAACAACGCATAATGGTTATTATATTCGATTGCTTCATTAGCATCGTGATATGTTGCAAATTTGCCTTTCAGGCAGGCACTTAATGGTTTGTTTCAACGATAACAGTGTATGATTTATTCACCTTTAACTTTATTCCTAGTGTAATCTCTCTTTTGATTGTTATATATTTTTTTATTGATGGTTGATTTAAGTCAGATTGCAACAGTTGTGAATATTTCAGTATATTCTTTGGTAATGTTATCAAATTCTCAATTTATTCTTTCCAAGTGCTTACGCAGTGATTCAGTTTGAAATTATAATATAATGCATCCGGCTTAAGTTATCATTAAAAAATCCTTTTATATCATCCTCTTTATCGTTCTACGTATGTATTTATGTATGGATGCATGGATGGATGTTGGCGTGTTATTGAATATGCTGGAGTAAGTCGTACAATTTTATAGACGTTTTTCCTATCTGTTATTGGATCCGGGATATTTACCTGATGTTGTAACTTTAGTTGAATTTTCAGTACTGACGTATCCTTTGTTCCATACTTCTTTACCAAACAATGCCATTTTTCTACTGCTTAATCTGTTTTAAATTTACATACTTATATCGCGAATTATTTATATCACGGCCTTGAATTGCAATGAATATAATTTGATTGTGGAAACCAATTTTGTATTTCTTTGTATATTTTTCATATCGAATTAACTCGCTGATTTAGATGAAGCCAAGTTATTGAATTAAGTATCAGCACGTGTTATTCGTTCTTTAAAAATTTCTCATTCTGACAATGTACATCATTCTTTGATTTAAATTTGTAGTTAACACATTTCTCAATATTTTACCTCGTAGGTTTCTCTATCAGTATAATTCAACATGGCAAAGGTAAAACTCGTAATAGTTAATGAGATATTAGACTCGTAACCGACTGAATTGCAAGAGCCGAAATAATTTGTACTATTACTGCTTACTTTTTTTGTTATTCAGGTCGTTGAGGTATTCCAATACGGATCTAGTAATATAGTTTTTAAATAAAAATGCGTCCGATATATCAACGACTCCTAGTCGTATATTTTTGCTATATTAATAGAGCGTATATATTTTTCGTTGTTGTACAGTGTCTAGCATTTATGGCGTTTCGTTCCACGTTCGTCACTCACCTAAGGAGCGAGGCCGTGGTCACTAATTGATAGAATAGATTATTTCAAGTTTGGGCGCCTTCAACATGTCCATGTCAAATCGCCAACCGGTATCTTATCGATAATTACCACTCGGAATTATAAATGATTCTGTGTACACCCGTACCTGATCATTAAGAAGCTGTATCACTTTTACAATGGCACCGACAAGGAAATTTGAGTTACGTAGTAATGAAAGTGCGAAGCGTATTCGATTTAACGACTTAGGACTTGCGACGTCGCTTGGCTTCAGTTAAACATGTTTATTTTAGATTAGTATAATCGTCATATTTCACAATCCTAGGTGAGATTCTTCCGAATGACGCGTTCGTCTTTACTCCGTAATTAGCGAAGGTTAAGATTGAAGTTATTGTCTGTCGTTTTGTTTTTATTATTTCATTTTGTTTTCCATCTGATATTGAACAATTGCTTCATTTAAAATGCTGCCTTCGCTGCAGTTCATTTATTCAAATGTACATTATGTTACGTATGTTTTTGCAACTATTGCAAGCGATACCCAATTTATTTTATATTGATATAGTTACGACACAATACTCCTGCCGCCGTATTCTCACTTGAGCGTTGAACGAATTCCATTCAGTAACAAGTGAAAGCTGGTAACAAAATAATTTATTTAACAGAGCGTAACGGCTTTTGTTAAAGGAAAATTCACGCCAACGAGAATTTGTGCATCGGAGTAATCTCTCCGTCCCCTACTGTCCGAGGAGCTTTAGGCATGAATGGATATAAATAATGCGAAAGTTATGTGTAAGTACGTCGGACTATAATTAAATAATTTATTTTTGCATCGACAATCCGCCGTCCGTCCGGCCGCTTGCCGAGACACGTGCAGAATGAGGCCGGTCTGTTCCAATTTTATATTTCAATCACTAGTAGAGATCCCAAGTGCAGGTACACTTTCACTGACACCTCTGTCGTTTTATGCGCTTTACTGTAATGCTCGTGCTGTGAAGCGCTTTTAGGTGTTACTCCGAGTTCCGGCTTCGCACCGCTTTTGTCTGATTTGATCGTATCAACTATCCCCTTCATTTGCCACGTGGGTATTTCGGCTCGTCTAATTCACACCGCTAGAGAGAGAGAGAGACTAGTATACTTTCATCCGTTCCCAGTTCGCTGCGAAAGTCGCGCTTTCTTTTCTCTATATGAAATTCGATTTAAATAATGGCTCTGTGACATCGCTTCAGTTTTTCACTCCATGTAACCCCGTTATATAAATCTTCAAATTAAAATGTTTTGTTCCAGAATGCTGCCCATTTGATATTCTGTTTTGAATCGCTAATCTCCGACAACTACCTCTTAACGTTGACATGTTTCCTACATATGCGGAGTTTCAATTACAGTGCCGTTGTTACCCCGTCGTATTCGCGGCTGTCGACTATTTACCATTTTGATATTGTCTCAAAAAAACTCGAGTCATTAATCAACCGGTAACTTAGGCGATACATTGACAGTCCTGTCCATTATTACCCACTCCGGTATCTCATCGTTCCAATTGTAAACAGAGACAGATAATTCCCGTTACATCAATATCTCCATTCCTTTTCCTTTCCTATAGTCATCTTATTAAATAGAGAGATAATGATACAAATGAATATGTCTCGGTACGGCATATCTAGGCTTCGGGCTTACGGGATCAATAAAATAAAACGTAAACGTAACTAAAAATAAAATAAAATATATATTTTTTTCAAATTGCTGATTTCACAACCTAATCCTGAATTTAGTAGTTATATCGTTACAGATAAATTTTGATTTTCGTATATTATAATTATAATTATAATATAGGTTATAATTTAATAAAGACAAAACGTTTTTTGTTTGGAATTTGGTACATTTGATATAATTATCATTTATGCGAAAAAAAATTAATTTCATTTTCAATTACAAGTCGTTGTGTAATAGATTTTTTTTTCCTTAATGACCTTTAATTGCCGTGTTTAATTTCGAAATTGATACCAATGGCTTTGTATTAAATATCGTTGAATTAATCTTTACAGTTTGCTTTACTTTCTTTTTATATCTCCGCATCGACGTGACTCCGGCGGAAGGAACACGCGATGAGCGACCGGTTTTGTACGAAGCGAGTCGATCGAAACTTTTGTAACACACTCTTTGTATACGATGAAGGAATGCAAAATACCGTTATCATAAATTTTTAAATTTTCACAACACCATTTGCCCATTATGCCTATGCCGATAGCATAATTTTACATTTTAAAACTGTTGATCCACATTAGAATGTTTTGCAAAATTTTATGATATGTTAGATTTTATATAACTTATGGAGACGCGTTTGGTGTGATGTTTGATACGATTTTTAATATACAAGTAATGAAGAGAGCGAAGCAAAGAAATCGTAATCCGTGAAATAGGTTTTAATTATGTAACGCCTTCTAAACATTTTCATAAACTGATTGTTATAATTGAATTAACATTTAACTCTACTCCGTGAGCGATCTGGCGTGAAGATTCGTTTATTTATATTATATGTTTGGCTTCAATTTTTTTATTAATGTGAACGCAAGTTAAGATTACCAGTCGTTAGGTTAGTGGGAAAAGTAAGAAATTTCGGTGAATTTGTAACTTTTTGATATTTACATCGGGGCGTTTCGAATTATGCCAAGTCTCTAAATTCGCCGAAATCCTCTTTAATTACAAGGTGCCAACTTTATGTTAAATGAAAATATTTTCCTTTGATGTTAATAGCGTTTACAAAGCCAATTCCTCGTATGCATATGTACACATTCACATACCTGTCAAAACTGGTTATCTTTATATAGTATTATATATTATATATGTTTATAAAAACGTAACTTCAGGGCTGTAATCCCCGAAGAGGTAGGCAGAGGAATGCAGAACATTCCCACGATTCACCTGTTACGTTAACGTCCCACTATGGAATAGGTGGTGAGCCTATTGCCATGCATCGGGCACATGTCTAGACTCCGAACCACTACTAGAAAATCTAAATTAGAAAATTTTGTAGTGTTCGACCCGGAAATCGAACCCGGGACCTTCCGATCTGCAGTCGCACCTCCAACCAACACAACTAACGAGGCAGTCATGTATGTTTATGTTTTGATTAACTCTTAATTTCAATTGTACATTATTAAAATCATTATCACTAACGTAAAGTAATTATATAGGGTTGCCGTTGGTTAATTTTAATAACAATATAATTCTCCATTTAATAACAATATAATTTCTTTCAACAGGTTCTTACATTTATTTATCGTTTTGTTTTTTATCGCTTTTAGGTATGATATTCTATTATCATCTTAAATAATTGACAAATTATTATTGAATAATAACTAATTAATAATTAAATTTTCAATAATTAATCGATTAACAAATCTTTCATAAGTTTTCGTTTTGACCAGCGAATACAACACAGCTTTTGTGAAGTAACACTATTTAATCTTAAAAAAAAACTGCAGTGCAAAGGTGTATTAAGCTTCAGTTTATTGCGTTTGGAGTAAGATTTGTTGCACCATATTACGATTCGACTTGAAAGTAGTCTAGTTTGAATTTCATAACAGCCTAGAAACCATATCAATACATAGTAAAATGGGTCAAATATTCTTTCAATCTCATTTTAAATAGTACTTAGTCCTTAATTATAACAAACCAAATATAAATTTCTTTTACATCAACACGACTTCGATATAAATGCATTTAGGTTCCGCAAAACGATTTGCTATTAAATATTTGTTCACAACTGAAATTGACTTATAGTTAATTACATAGCATATTGTGTTTGTATAATAGTATTTAGGTATTGTATTAGATGCAGTATATACGATATCAATTGCAGAATTGTTGAAGTTGTAATACCGTGACCTTTCAATCGTGCATGTGTTTATAAGATTGAAAATTGCCCGCGTTTCTATCTTGATTTTCTTCGCAGGTCCCAACGATCGTTTTATAATGTGACACGCCATTTTCTTGAATGTTGTAAACACCACACTTCACATCGCTCCTCGTGTTGCTTCACGTGACAAATCCACTTGCAATATTTGATTACCATAAACCTACTCGGTATTCAGATTAAGGCCACTTATTTCTACCGACGAGATTGTAATCGTTTTTTTTTTCCAATTCCATCTGCTTAGCGGTATTTTATATCGTCATCAGTGTTTGTTTAAATATTCTTCCTTTTTCACTATGAATGCTATTTAGGTAGGTTATATTTGCATGTATATAATGACAAAAATATTTTATATCGTAATCCTTAATTGGGAAATTGTTTACGATTCCCTCTTCCCTTATTCCCTCTCATCTCACTCAGTGCGAACTGATCATAGGCCACCGATCATATTGTCTCGACGCCTCTGCGGAGTCATCAGTCATCGCATCCCCGCGTAACATAGCGGTGCTGGCAACGTAATAAGAGTTTCATCGCTCCGTAACGGATGACACAAGCGGTTACGGTACTCGGTTTGTGGTGGTGGGGAGAGCTCGACTTTCAAACTCACGGGCACGATAGCCATTGCTCGAGCGTTCGGACAGCGTTCGTCTTGGCTTCGGGTTTTTCCGTCCATGTGAAGAGGGAATGAGGTACAGACTGTTTGCGACTCAATTCGTAGAGGGATTGATATGCTTTCCGATTAGCCAAATGCTATGATGGTTAAGATATGATACGGTGGTATGTAGGAAGTGGTTGTCGTTTGATATTGAAGGCAATTCCTTAGCACATAGAGCTGGTATTTATGTGTATGACTACCTGGGTACCGTTAGCAGTGAAAGTGTTCGGCGCAAAAGTGAAACGGGTGATTTGGAGTGGCGCAACTTGCTCGAGATTACCGTAAAAATCACCGTCGCCACCGAGGAAATGTGAGAGGTTACGGGATTTCACATTTTCGGCCGATTGCGACTTGTGCGCCGTTTCACGATCTTACTCAATTCTTCATCTCGTTTATTTTTAAAAAGTTTATTGTCAATTTATGTGATAAAGATGATTACTTAACGATTGATTACGTTTGTCGATCCTTCTCGTTTTGAAACATGACTCTAAATACATATATGTCCATAAATACCCGTCGTAACTGTCATTATTAATTATTTCACTCGAGTGATGGAAACGCAAACGGATTTTCCTTGTTGTTATTTGTAATTATAGAAAATTTTAATTAGCATCTTAGCGTTTCGCAAACAGATCCTATCTGAAGGCGACGGTCAAAGAGAATAATGACCTTGGTAGTGCGCTGAAACAAATTTGCACTGTAACAGAATACAATAAAGCATGTAATACTACCAACCTTAGTTACACACCGTTTGCATAAACTCCATGACCTTACATTGGCAACGATATATGTACGTGACCTTATAGAAATTTCTTGTATTGCACACAAGGCGACTGTGTTTGTGTGTGCGCGTGTGTGAGAGTTTTTAATATTAAAGTGTCTTAACAAAACAGGTGAGAGCGAGACAGTCATATTTCAGTCATCGTAGTCTTGAGCCGTTTTTAGTTACGTGCTAAGAATTTTGCTGTTACTTTCGAGGATTGTTGAATTTAATCGCGGCTGTGTTCTTGTAAACTTACATATATGTTTGAATTCCTTGGGTATTTTGACCTCTGGTTTTTTTATATTAATTGAAAGTATTCATCGACTAGTCACGTATTGCGATTCGGCTATATAGTTACAAAATAACTATTATGTTCACAGGGTCTGTCCTATTTTTATTGCTTGTAAGATATATGGCATTAAAATCTGAAAATATCCAATGCCTTTTTTTATACTTAAATCTCTTGCCTCTTCTGTGTTCGGGATTAGTTACCGAATTATTTTTATTTTAAAAAAAATTATTTCCAGTTGGTGAAACGCTATTGATCCTTAAGGATTGATAAGCGTTGGTTCTTATTGATTTAAGAATTATTATACATATAATGGTAAATAAAGGATTCCGTGTTTTTATTTTTCTACCGATGAATCAGCACGGTGTCGACAAAGTCAACTAAGCGTATTTACAGTTGTAGACGCGCTAAAAATCTGGGTCACTCTGTTATAATCAGGGCTCGACCGGGCAAGTGTTTATTAAGACACATATTTTAGTACTAGATTGTATACAAAGGATACAATAGCTGACTTGTAATATTATTAATACGAGAAATAAACGGCCCATAATGTAGAAAGGTACAAAGCTACTGGTATAGTAAGAGCATGGTTAAAACGTATATGACCTACATTACGACTTTATATTGAGAATACTATCAGCTGTGATTGATTTTATCAATATATTAAAAAAACGGGAAAAACGGGGCAAAAAGGGCTGGTAAGGTTGAGCTACATGTTTATATTTCTATTACGAACTACCCATCAAAGTACTTCAATATATTATGTATATTAATTAGTTAAAATGTATTAAACGAAACACATCTCTTTCCTTTAAACTTACTGTCAAGACATTAAATAAAGTTATTATTATATCGTTGCGTATGTACAATATACATTTTATGTATTTTATATTTCAAAGACAATTGTTACGTTATACATGTATCTCTATGTATGTTTTTAAAAACGTGTAGTTCAATTATGATTTTTGCGTACTTACTGTTAAGGTACAGAGGCTTTAACTGTTGTAGGTGCGCCGGGTAACTGGGTCAGTCGGTCACAGACGGGGCTCAGCGTGGCTAATTCGAGTGAGTCGCTGATATCAATTTATCATTGTATACCTTTAAATGGGTAAAAAAAAATTATAAGATTAAACCTCTCGTTTGTGTAGAGACGAATGTACAGGACTGGTGGAGGAGGAGGAGGATGGTCGTTTTGGGGCTAGGGTGGTCACAGTGCGGTTGGCCACTTGTAGGGCGTTCGTTCGTTGATCATAAACGGTTTCAGTAGACTTTAGTCCGTCATAAAGGCTATTAATGCTATGAAACCTTTCGTTTAATCTTATAATTTTTTGTCTCTTAGACGATTTCATAATGTATTAGTAGTCTGTACTGTACTGTAGAACTGTACGCATGATGAGCCAATTGTTTTGTTATTTTGCTACTTATACGTTATATATCTATTTTTTACTATTGAAGTATTGACGAAAAGGAGAATGCTTAGTTTAACTGTGTACGTGAAACGTATATTCTAAAGATTTTTATATAACGGTTTGTTGTTATTAAAATGACAAAGGAAGGTCTGCTGTGTGAATTTCAAAGTAGTTATCCTATTAGTAAATAACTCATAACAGTGTCGTCGGATCCATTAGACATGATAATGAAAGGTTAGCCGAAGGTTTTATGATTTTTGTGAGAAATGGAATCGAGCAATGAGGCAGTTTGAAACTTGTAAATATAATGGCTTCAATGCATACTCACAAATTTATCACACTCGTATCCGATATCCACCTCTGAATATAAGGTCATGTGACGATTTCAATTCATAGTTGTCTGTTGTGCTAATTGATTCGTCCACGTTACTAAACAACGGCCGAAGCAGAATAAATTGAAAGAAACATTGACAAGTAATCGATTTCTTCCAAGACAGCTGTTGTCAATTTTTTCGGTGCTGATAGTGTTTGGGGGCGTTAACCTACCATTAGGATGTCCGTTTGCTTATATGGGTTTAACTATTTAACAATTATAAACGTTTCCAAATCCACTCCACTTCCAAATATACTTCACGGTTCGCCTGTTTATCGAATACATTTTGCTATGAAATTTTTAGAAGAAGAATTTATACACAGTGTATACTTTGCTGCATGATAATGGCTTTCAGGCGTCTCGTCCACAATGTATTGGCATGCTGCGTATACTCCTTCTCCCTCTACTGGATACAGTATTCTCGTCGGGGGTCTTATTTTCTTCAGTACTTTTAAAAACCCGAATAGACTATTGTGAACATACCTATCGCTTCCGCTCATTCGTCGTGTCTGACCGGGGCGAGAGCTGTGTGAGCTCTTTGGGTTATTAAATTTGGCCGAAGTTTTATATGATTTCTAGTGTTTTTAGTTAAAAACATACCTTCTTTTTGGGGAGGTTGAAAAAAATTTTGTGTTAAGAATCCCCGTTAGATCCGGATTTAGTGCTGCCAGGAGTAACAAGGGTGATAACCATTTAGACCAGGTTTGTCGTTAATCATTTTTATTGATACCGTTCGCGGCAGTAGTCAGTTGAAATGTTCTATATTATTGCATGAATTTTTATGATTCTCTTTTATGTTTTTGTAAATTTGTCAATTTGTTGGTGATTATTACAGCGACTTGATGATACAAGCCTATATTTTAAGATGTACGTTTACAATGTTATCAAGTTTTTCACACAAGTTTTTCTATCGCTCGACAGACGGTCGACGTTGAAGTGACTGTATCCCGTTGTCTTTATTGTTGTCGGAAAATGGTGAAATAATCTGTTCAGGTTTCAACGACGGAAACATGGCCTCTAAGCTTACTCTTCCAGCCAAACAGCGGCGA
>DWEJ01000953.1:0-14321 GCA_018245835.1 Mysoria sejanus stolli
AAAAAAAAAGTAATTTAGATGGGTGTTGGACCCGCAATACATGGATCAGCAAGCCAAAATCACATCCACTTTTCACTGGACCATTGTGCGTTAGGCATTAAATGCCACTGTCTCATTGTACAATTATTAATTCGGCCAATCGCTAAACGCTCTAAACAAGCCACGGTTCGGCCGCGAACTTTACGCTGAAGCTTACAGTATAAGCGTTACGATACACTTTCACTCAGTCGCAGTAGATCCTTAGAATTGTTCAGTCGATTTTGCCGGCTTCGCGAGTTTGGCTTTATTACTACACAGTCTTAGTATTGTCTTTACATCGCAAAGTTGTAGAGTCGAAGTGATATTTCTTAGGTTGACTGCGCGCGGAAGTGGGAGTTTGAGAGTGAGAGGCGAGAAAAGTGAGAGTAAGAAAGTGTTGATGTGTTTTTATAGTTTTAGTACTATCCGTCTGTTCGTTCCGTACGTGAACTGTACGGCGCGCGATATAGAGTCTAGTAATATTAGTTAAATTTCAATTTAATAATATCGTTTTAAATTCAATTTTATTAACAGTTGATTTATTTTTCTGTTATCGACCAGTTATTACGAACGTATGTTAAAATTTGTATGAATTTAATATTTGTGTTATTAAAGGATTCAAAACAATAATGGTTATTTGGAATATTCCATGCGTAATATTTTTGGATCTGATTTGTGATAACGATTTTTTTTCTCTTTTTTTCTTCTTTGTTAGTATTAACGACGTCGTTACCTAGCTACATCTTGTGTACAATTATTTAAATTAATTCATTAAGCATATAATATTAAATAAACATACATAACGCGATTGTTCCCTATAAGGATGGCCTGACGAACCTGTGCTCCCCCCTCTTTTACATCCATCCATACAAGCTCGCCTAATAACAGTGATGTGATTATTGATACAAAGTAATGAATAAGTTATAGAACTAATAAACGAGATAATGTAATGTAATTGTTGAAGACGTCTGGCACTGCTTACAAAGCTTTTTTGCTCCACTCGATTTGTATTTGTTTTAACTAGAATGAGTGTCGCGCCGGTTTCGGAGACTACTATCTTCCCATCAGCCAATATTTGATCTCTTTAATCAAGACAGGTGGATCTTGTGCAGTCAGGTGTATATTGAATGTCATTATTCATGAGAGGCCGTGCATATGCAGGTCTTCTCTACTCTGTAAAGATAGAAATATTTGTCACACGGTGCTCTCTGTTCACCCCTTAAGGGAGCCATCGTGAAGATATAATAATATTCATACGGTTTACCAGTCTGGTAATGAGTCAATTTTCGTTCAACACATTCCTATTCTCCTACGCTTTTGTTCGATAGACACATTTCATAATCGCGGCTCTTTAATAGTAGAGAGTTACACCACCTACAATGATACACACATACATATTAAAATGTCTTTGACATATGTTTCTAACACAAATGAGGCTGATTGCATTAATAACTTAGATTATAGCTAGCTATAAAAAACTCGCGCACATTGACCATAAATCGCGCACACATCAATAATTGCCTCCCGATTAGGTAAAAAAAAATAAAAATGGTGGCGGCTGCCGATCGATCATACGTCCTCAGCTCCGTCGAGCCATTCAATTCAATTAACGCTTATAATAACGCTTATAATATGGCCGTGTCCAGGCCAACTGTCGGTACTCAATAGATGTCCACGCCTAATCCGTATGTTAATGTTGCCGGTATATAGGTTTCCCAGCGATACGCAGGCCTAGACCTGGCGGCTGCGGTCGCTAAGGTGATCGACATATGCGTAGCAGACAAAGTGATTTGTACCATGGTATTGTTATATGGTCAGACCGGGTCCTCACGCAGCGTCAAATATCCTTACAGATCAGTGCTTCGTTTACTCCATGAGTAACGTTTCGCGACTTTTATCATTTCGCGTGTACGCTAAGATGCGTGTTGGGAATTTGTTAGCTCTAGGCGAGGAGAGTACTTACTGAGTAGAGTAGCCACACGTGGACACTGTCGCCCGTGCGCATTTACAATTAGTTTCGAATGTGATTGTTGATATAATTCTGGTAATGTAATGTAGTTAGCGCTCAATACTAATAACATTAGTTAAGTTGGGAACAAACGTCCTGTCAAGAGGTTTTGAGTTCACTTCCAGAGTCGGGTACTACTGGATTTTTCTAATTTAGACTTTCTGGTAGTGGTTCGGAGTCTGAATATGTGCCCGGTGTATGGCAATAGGCTCACCAACTATTCCATAGTGACATAAACGGAACTGGTGTAACGTGGAAATGTACTACACTTCTCTGCATACCTCATCGGGTATTAAGGGCGTGATGTTGCGTTACGTTTTGTTACGTACGTTGGTTAGAATAAATTGATAACAGGACTATAGCAGATACGGGTACGTTGTATAGGTAATTATAATGTAGTTCGTTTAAAAGATAAATATTACATACTCACGTGTAATGCAGGCGCTAATAATCGACTTGTCACACACTTATTAAAGAGAATTAATTGAACGATTCCACAGCAATATTTATACATACGTGGCTAAAGGACTTGGTTGTCGTCCGGACGCCACTGGTACGGGGCGGGGCGCTTGGTGTAGGCAGAATGAATTAGAATAATAAAATAACGTCCTTAGCACTGCGCGCCAATCTGGTTACTACATGGGCCTACATCTGAGGCCATTCGATGGTCCCACCGATTGTCATAGTAGTTTATAATATTAATTCTAGATAGAGTTACTTTTACCCTCACTCTCTTCCTACCGCATCAAGTATCTGGCGTGATGATATATAAATAATAAAAATAAATTTCATGAGTGAATCGAGATTTTCAATTCGAATGACCCAACGTAGCAAAAGTGAAAACGACTAACTATGTAACAAGTGTGAAGTGTAACGTACTGTGAGTATTGTAACCCGGCGCGAGCATGGCGACGCCGGCAGCCCCGCGGGTCTCCAGGAACGTGTCGCTGCCCGCCGGCAGCCAGCCGCCCACGGTTGGGATGCTAGCGCGACGCACCATGTCAGAGAGGTAGATTTGATTTGAGTGCATTCGTTTCATTCGCATCCGAACAATACATCATCAATTCAATAAGTACCTAAATCGCGACTATTTCACCTAACCATAGTTTCTGAGACTGTCAAAGAACTACCGGTATGCTGAACCTTAAGACTGCGTTATGTTTACTTTGGAGTGTACGAGAATGATGTCGAATGGTTGCCGCGCCAGAGAAAAGGAGTTAGAAATAAAACTGACTATTTAAGATAAAAGAAAACGTTTTTTTCTATTTTGATTCGTTCGTGTGTCGGGTGTTCGCGGTGAAGAATAAAATCGGTTAGTCACGAGCGACGAGCAGAGAAAATGTGTGACGGCGGTGCGATGAAATCTCTCGTAAATTAAAATTTGCAGGACGGTGACGCACCTGTGAACATCTACACACACATACATACATGTGAGCGCGTGTGTGTGTGTCTGTTACTAAACTATCGTCGCACTATGTGCCCACATGTACGTATGTGTGTATTCGGTGTGTTCGGTATTCTTTTAAACATCCACATGCTCGCATTGATTGCAATCTCAGCTGATTGTACACGACATGTAGCCCAAGGGCGGATCCAGGAGGGGTGTCATGGGGGTGGAGACCCCCCCCCTGGTGCCAAGGCTGGACCCGTTCTTGAAGTAGCCTAGGATGTAGCACGCTTACATAACAAGTGCCTGCTCAGTCTTGTGTTCAGCAATACCAAGTTGTACGAAGGGGAAAAGTATTGTTGTACGTCATTAGTCTATTTATCAATTTATTTCTCTAATTTAACTAACTTAGTCAAAAAGTAAAGTAATTCAAATCTTTGAAGTTTTTGGATAAAAATAACGTTTAAAGGCACTATTTATTAACGATCCTTTTGCATAGTTACGGTATTAGTATATAAATACATATATGTATTCAATTAACGTTTCTTACATTTTCAAAAATATAATTAATTATCATTGTTTTTATGTTAATAAATGAGTAATATTAATTAATCCAATACATAATATTGACTGTATATGTAAAAGAAATTGGCAGTCATTTTAGATTTGTCGAATTGGCGGTAAAACTAAAGCTGGAAATGTAAGTTTTAGGTTTGGGAGTTTGAGGTGTAGGATGTATTGGACAGTCATTTTTTATTGTCAAAAAAGTATAATTTTATCTGCTTGTGAACATTATTCGTATGGTTTCACATGTGTTTTTTTACTACCATAGAATCACTATAGAATCAAGCTAACTTCCGTCCATGATTAATAGGCACGGCAGGACTATGAAGGATGCCTGACCCTAGCGTGCAGATATAATACTAATAATTAAGTACGTGCGTACATTAGCGCAATTATAGCTGGCAATGAAATAAAAGATTTGATTAACGATGCAGTAAAAATAATTCAAGAGGACTGCCAAAAAGCAATCGTTCGAGAATAGGTTTTATGATCGCCTTTAGTCAAAAACCAGATTGAAGTGTGAAAGATCAGCCACGGCGCTGTACAATTCCTGCAAGCTTGTTTGTTTTCGATTCACGAACGTTCCGTAGGTATTCGTCTTTATCTATCGCGCAACCATTTTCGATTCGCATTCGAACGATTCTTTCATCTTTTCAAACTTTTTTTTTCAAACACTTGTAAATGTATAAACAGGATCTGCAGTTTTAATTTGATGTTACGTTGCTTTGGACGTGTTATATAACTCAAATATAATCATCATCATAATTATAATCGAATCATTTACCATTACAGCGCTGAACAGGAGTTTCACCACAGAAGGATAATTAAAGTCGTAACTGTCAAAATTCTGACAGATTTCTATGAAAATTTGCTGTCTTTTGTGCCTAATACACGATACAAACCAAAAATTACCAAGCTTTATCAGTGCACGGTCCACTTGAAGTGCTCCAGGGTCTTTCATGTCATTATCATTGCGTTCGGATATTTTTCTAATCTTATTACAACTCTCCCAGTTATATCTGGGCGCTGTCAATCCGTTACGTACGTATCTATTCGTTTTCAACCCATTCAGACGCGTCGGAAACAGAGAAAAAAACCTCACAGATAATAGAATACATAAAGTATTATCATAATTGCCCGTTGCGTTACGCCGGCCAGCCGGCGATAACGCGGCTAACGGACCCGCAGCACTGTGGCAGCGAGCCGCGCCATGCCGCGCCGCCACAGATACAGACGGTCGGACGTCTTGTTTATCGATTCTTTCAATGCTACTGTTGACATTGTGGACGTTTCTCGTGAAACTCGCACGTCTCCAATTCTGACTTCGTCCGATAGAGCTCCGTGTGTTACGCTCACCTTTCATTTGAATTTTGTCACAGGTGTGTCTTTTAGATCGGAGTCCTTTTCTTCGTATGAACGAGTTTGGTTTTTAGTGTAGGCTAATGTATCAATGTAAAACTTATTTAGTCTTCATTAGCTTTTGCATTTTGAATATTTCTTATAGTTACAATGTAGGTACGCTTATGTTTGATAAGTTTTTTTTTCGATTAGTTTTACTATTCGCATTTAATCGTATACTACTTGTTTTAAAAATTTCAGAGATTCGATACATGTCTTCTTCGCAACTCATAAAATAACGTATTCTAATGCTACCCTGATGTTTCGAGCGAAACTGATTACGATTCAGTGCAAATAGATTTAGAAATAACAACATCTGGTATGGTTCCCTTTACCTCACTTGGCATTCATCCATTAGCCAAGTGGAATCCACCGTGACCGTGAAAATTTAACAGGAATCGATTAGTTTTAGCCGCGCGAAACCCCCGCACTGGGATTAATATGATTAATTAATATGAACTGACCGACAATTTAATATGCTTTGTGTATTTCATGGAATCATTACAGGTGGTCACACCCACCTCTATACAACATTGTCGCGTGAAATGTTTCTAATGAAACTTGGATTTTTTAAAAACATTAGGATTATTAAATCAAGTTTGCGATTACGTTGGTTGGAATCGAGTTATAGAAGATCCTGAAGAAAGATCTCTGCTTCAGATACGGATACGCTTTGTTTATATATGTAGTGATACGAATGTCGTTCATCAGCCTGTCTAGTAGGATCAGTTTGTACCTACCAAAAAATGTTACTAACACAATTTACGACTAAAATGCGGGCGTTGCATTTTAGTATCCCACTTGTGAACAGAATTCTAACGCACTGTTGCAGTGGACAAAAATCGAACTGCAAGTATTACTTACCAATATTCAATCTGCTAATAGTAACGTGATAAGTATTAATTATTGTTTGTGATGCATTCGATATGAACGTGGGTTTGATATTTTGAGCTTCTCGGTAAGCTTGTGAGTGGGACGTGTGGGTAGCTGTACGAACGACTATTAACACAATGGTACCTCGCCGCGCGCTGAATCTCGAGTCGTTCTGTGCGTTACGTGTAACGACGTGCGCTCTCTGGGTGTAATGACGTAATGTTTGTGTGATATACTTATGTTAATCATCAACTTATATTGGACATCTCTCATTAAACCCTTTATATAGTAAGGCCGCTCGTTTGCAACACGTCGTCAAGATCGCATCTATGTCACTGGGAATAGACACATTTTAAATGTCTTAAAGAACTTTATGAAGAACTGTGAGGCCTGCATATCTTTGTTAAATGTTTTTCTTTACTGTAAATTTATTAACTTAATATTATTTATCAAACTACAAAATATATATATGACTCATAAATTGAATCTGATAATTAAGACTCATATTTTAAGTTAATGTGAATAAGATGACTTAACGGATTCTATTAACTAAGATGATTTCTTTTCGTATCATTCCAAATTATGAAACGCTGCAAAATTAGAACAATGCGTATTTAACACATATTCATAAGTTCTGTTGGTATTATCTGAAAGTAAAATAACTTTAGTATGATTAAACAGTACTAGTATATCAATTAGAAGATCATACAACGCAATCAGTACATGTGATCTACAGTTAACAAGATCTTATGTCGTGACGCGGAAAGCGTTTATAACTCGCAGAAATCAATTTGGCACTTGCGAGGAATGCACGGCTTACCTACATTACGTCATCATAGCGAAATGCCTAGCTAACTTCTGCGGGTAACACACAGCTGCTCGATAGTGTCGCGTTTGGAATTATTATAATCTTATAACTTCCCTTGTAGTGTTTATAAGCGGCGTTTCCTTTAACGCGATCTGACTGAGTAATTTTACAAAGTAACATCTGTATTGTTCCGTGTGTTGAATCTATTAAATCATATACCGTTAAGTTTCTTTAGTAATATAGTACAAAGTAACAGTAATACTGAATAGACTGGCTATCTGATGACAAATTAAACTGAGCCTGTGAATATGATGAGCAGAAAGTTGATAAACTACATCCATACAGTTGTAACATACACTGTGATGTGTCCCAATTACTGGTCTAGAGCTGCACTTAACACTGATTCATTGTCTACATTACTTTATTTCAATCATATTGTCTTCGCTAGCATTATGTAGAGATAATACCATCCTTAAACACGACAATGACTAATGTCATAAGCGTGCATATTCCGTGCATTATTTTAATAGTCCGCGTACAATAACTCATTTTTAATTACTCTACCATTGTTCGAGAACGACCCCGCTATCCTCGTAACGATTACGTGTTAAATTGTATCAGGCAATTACTTTGCCTAAATGTATTGTGAAATATGATATTGAATTAGGCTAGTGTTACGAACCCCCCCACCCACTCCAACCCCGGCACCTATACCGTAATTATTTCTGTTCTCATTCCCTATCTCCACTCGTGTGTTCCTATTCGACTCTTCAGATCGATGTACAATTGTAACATTTTCCATTAACAAGCTGTTCTTCATCTCGTCCACAGTGACCTGGAGCCGGGCGCGGCGACCGCTCCGTCTGGCAGCTCCAGCAGCTCCAGCCTGTCCTCCAGGAGCAACGAGAGCAACACCGTTGCCGCCGAGCAGCAAGGTACACTAGATATCTTTGTAACCAACACATCAGTGATTCACAACGTTCCATTATAATGATACAATTTATGAGGTGTCTTAGAAGACGTACTCCTCATTTCAAACACATATCGACGGGTCCTACGTAAACTGGTGCAAGTGCATTTATTTACACAACTTTACAGTAGAGCGATCTGAATGTTCTAATGCATGTAACTTTAACATTATTAAATATACATAGTTAAAATTTTGAAATGTTATACTTGAAACCTTTTGGAAAAAACGGTATTAATAATTTTTAATTATTTCTGAAACTCTAGAAAATAGCTGTATTTGCATTCGCGTAGCTTGTTTTTCTTATAGTTTTACAACTCGTATACTGGTGTAAGTGGCACTTACACCAGTTTACAGTGTTCTATGTTTTATTGACTATTGTGGTAATTAAATGATAAATCATTACTAAAAATATTTTTTGTTGCTTATTAATGCATACTAAAGCTAGTAAGGCACAAAACTTTTGTACGTTTATTTTCTAATAAATTTAACATTAATTGACCTCGTAAACGCTTCATGGTTATAACTGTGGTTATAGCCTAATAATTAAAAACAAAAAACTAATTATTTCTTTGAATACAGAGTAAGACTAACGCAAACACTATGCACTTACATCAGTTTTAAACGTGCGTGCGGTAGCGACGCCGCGCACGTATTGGTGTGACCTTCACTTGCACTCGCGCGTCGGGCAATTCAAGACCGGGCAGACTGGTGCAAGCGCCTTATACCAGTGTTGACAGTCATTTGGTGCAAAATAGTGTCATTTGCACCAGTTTACACATTTTTATCTTCAAAACTTATTGATTTTTGAAAATAATTTTTTCAGGAAATTAAAGAAAAGGCTATTTAAGTACGAATGATGCAATAAAAACCTTTTTGACATTTTGTTGCTTGTACCAGTTTACGTGACCCGTCGATATAATCATCCTACAACCTGGATTAAGTATCCAGTAAGAATTAGACCTTTACCAGACTTGGTTTGACCCAGCAATTTAGATACAATAACGCCTGATTCTCTCCCCTCTTCGTTTTTATCAAAAAGCTCTTAAAGTGAATCGCTCGTGTCTTTCAGCGTCCCAGTCAGACTGGTCGGAGGAGGAGGAGCCGCTGGCGGCGCAGTGGGCCGACAGCCTGCCGCCGCAGGTGCTGGACTCACTGCTGCTGTCCGCCAGGATACGGAAACGTCAGGAGGTCATACACGGTGAGTCCGCCGGTAGCGGTCTTACGCACGTAGGGAACAATACTTCTGTGTACTTACAGACCTGATCTTTTCATTTTTTTTTTAACTTCACGCCTGTAAACCCCGAAGAGGTAGGCAGAGGAATGCTGAACACTCCCACGTCTCACCGCATACGTTTTTACGTCCCACTATGAAATAGGTCGTGAGCCTATCGCCATGCATCGGGCACATATCCAGACTCCGAACCACTACTAGAACTTTAGTTTAGAACAATCGTCGTCCCTCTCAGTGCATTTGTTACTGTAATCGAGAATCTTTTAAATAAATATTGTATACGATTGACGGTTTTTTTATGTTATCGTGATTTCAGAGCTAATAGTCTCCGAGGGATCTCACGTGCGTTGGCTGAAGGTCCTGGGCAGCGTGTTTCTGCACCCGCTGGAGAGTCAGCCGTCGCTGCTGCCGGCCGACGAGCTGCGCGCGCTCTTTCCCAACCTACCTGGCGTGAGGGAGCGGCACACGCGGCTGTACACGGAGCTGAGGAGCGTGAGGGCGGAGGCGACCAACCACATCGTGCAGATTGGGCCCGTAGCTGATGCCATGTTGAATACCGTAAGTTCTGCATATAATTTAATTTTTTTAAATCGTTGTCAACAATTCAATATCGATATCGATATCGATCT
Organism: Mysoria sejanus stolli; assembly: GCA_018245835.1. Classification (NCBI taxonomy): domain Eukaryota; kingdom Metazoa; phylum Arthropoda; class Insecta; order Lepidoptera; family Hesperiidae; genus Mysarbia; species Mysarbia sejanus. The sequence continues at coordinate 9,887 of DWEJ01000953.1, forward strand.
TTCTATCGTTCCACTGCTGGAACATGGGTCTCTTCTTAGAATGGGAGGGTTAAGGCCTGCCACGGTTAAGGTTAAGGCCTGCCACGCTGGCCAAGTCCGGGTTGGCAACTTAAAACGCACATTTTTAAGAGGTGAGCACCAGGGATTTGGACCCGGTCTCGTGGAGTGAGAAGTGAAATTTCAAACCACTAGGTTATCGCTGCTTATCAACAATTACTGCGATTATTTCGATGTAGTTTTCGCTGTTCATAATTGGTGAATAGTTATTGGAACTGAATTGATTCCAAGGAACTTTCGTTTTTATTGCGCGTCTTTAAGTTATATTTTTTTATAACTATGTAACGTAGTCAAACGTAATATTATTAATGGATCGAGATATAGTGTAGTTTTAATGGCTGGAAAATTTGCCGTTATCGCTGCAAAGCGAGCAAAGTTCCAAGTCGTACTTGTTAGTACAAGGAAATACAAAGTGGCGGGAATAGGTAACCGCGGTACAGCATATGTAGCGGTGCAGTGAGACGGGCGAGTGTTGCGCAGCTGGGCGAGGCGGGCTACGCCGCGTGTCTGGCGCGCTTCTGTCGCGGGCAGCGCATGGCGCTGGAGGCGCTGCGCGAGCGCCGCCGCAAGAACAAGGAGCTGCACCAGTTCCTGGCCGGCCGCGAGCAGCTGCCGCTGTGCGGCCGGCTGCAGCTGCGCGACCTGCTGGCCTGCGTGTGGCAGCGGTGCGTGTGCCAGTGGCGCTTTGAGCAAAGCTATACTTTATTCCATCTAACGTGAAATAACCTTACGCTTACGAAGACAAAACTATTCGCAAGTTTCTATTGTTATCGGTGGTGTTTTCATGACCCTCGTGTTGCCCGGCCGCAGGCTGACGAAGTACCAGCTGCTGCTGGAGGGCATCGAGAAGACCGTGGTGGAGGAGGGCGCGGAGGGCGGCGCGGAAGGCGAGCGCGACGGCGCAGAGGACGCCGCGCGGCTGCGGCGCGCGCTGCGCACAGCCAAGGACGTGCTGCACCGCGTCGACACCGCCATCCGCGGCGCCGAGAACGAGCACAGGCTGCGTACCATCCAGAGCAAGCTGGAGGTGCGCGCGCCGGGCGGCGCCGAGTGGGACGAGCTACGCCGCCTCGACCTGCCGCAGCACGCGCTGCGCCTTGAGGGCGAGCTGGCGCTGCGCGGAGACGGCAGCAAGAAGATGATGGTGCTGGTGCGTGCCCCGCGCTCGCTTGCTTACGGCTGTCGTGACGACACACGACGAAATACAGCCTTTCATTGTCTCACGTTGCCGCCCATACACTCTTAGTTGTGGGGCAGTTGTTCTCATGTCGTGCACCATCGTCAGTAAGCTAGACCAGTTTGGAAACTGTCGAGAGCAGATTCATGAACGTACCGTGCGGGTTGCAGGCGCTGATGCTGGAGGAGGCGCTGGTGCTGCTGCAGCGCGAGGGCGACAAGTTCGTGCTGCGGCCCATGGGCCCCGGCCAGCCCGGGCAGCTTTCGCCGTTAATCAAGTGGTGCGTGCACTGGTTTTTATCCAATAAGTCTGATTCGATTTCGGCTCCAGACTGTCTGCCTTAACGGCAGATCAAATCAGAAAGGACCAGTCAGGTGTAGCTTTTAACACTTTCTATACATCTCTAGAAAATCGCTTTATTCAGGGTTCTTCCTTTATTAAGCTCCTACAATATTAAGGCTACAATAAGCTCTGAATGAGCACCAAAATTTGCAACTGTCTTGTCGATAATTACAGACCAGTCTAATATGATACGATATCTTAATACAGTTAAATTGAGTATTGTGGCAAATCTGTATCGGTCCGATAAATAACCCTAATAAAGGAGAGCGATATACAAGTACATATCAGTGTCGTAGTTAACCAGCAACCATCCGCCCCGCAGGGACAAAGTGCTGTTCCGGCCGAACGCGGCCGTGAAGAACACGTTCTTCCTGATGAACATCAACGGCGTGCAGATGCACGAGCTGTCCGCCAACACGTCGGCCGAGTACGCCACGTGAGTGTCACGAGCACGCGTGTAGCGTGGCATGGCCGCGTGTTACACATGTGTTCATTATTATGTACTCTACCAACACACTATCACCATAACACAAGCTCAGCCAGCCTAGTTTTGTATCTGATATCTTTATAAGTTGTTCGTGTTATTTTGATAGTATTTTCATTAAACAACTTTATCGTAAACATTCCATTGCACAATGTTCGGCACTAGATACAAGTAATGTTATTATTTTCATCATCAATAACTTTAGTTATGCACTGTGTATGTTAATAATATACACTATGTATAAGTAATAAACCAGTGAGCATGTGTGGTGTCGCATTGCAGTTGGGTAAAACATATCCAAGAGGCGCCGCTGGCGAAGCTGTCGGAGGTGAAGGCCAGCCTGACGCCCTCCCACCAGCACACCAGGTCCACTGATGACTCTGGTGACTATCTATTTATATTATTGTTTAAAACGCTGCCGTGAGCTGTATCCATGTTGTTTTAACACAACTTTAATAATTTCCATGTGAGAATAGCGTATGCCGTGTCAGGTAGTGATTAATATTCTTTATTTAATAAATGATGCGAAATGGTCATAGACGTTTGCAACATCAGAGAAGTTGGCAATGTGCTGCCATCTTTGATGTTGAAGTTTGTACTACAAACCGACTACTTCATCGTATTTTGTATTTTTGTTCATCGTATTTTTGTAGCCCCGTCGAAACTAGTGACTGATATTTTGTAGAAAGTTATGCACATATAGGACGAATAATTTTTGCAGTGATGGATGGTTATTAGAAAAGCATCGAATGATGAAATGATTATAGTCTGCTTTAATTGTGGTATAATTGTGTACGGCGTTCGTCGTAGGTATAAACGTATCGAGGAACCCATCGGACGCGTCCTCGTCGTCGTCCGGCGCGCCGCGCTACGACGGCGACGGCGACGCGCACAAGGACGGCGACACGCACAAGGACAGCGACGTGCACAAGGACGGCGACATGCACAAGGACGGCGACATGCACAAGGACAGCGACGGCGACAAGGAGGACGCCGGCGACGGCGACCTAGACAGGTCGGTATCATCGCTTCGCTCAAACCGTGCAAATTAACCTTCGTTTGACGTCCCGTCCTATATTTAAGAGTGTAATAATTACGACTCTCCGAAATAATCTCAATGATAATAGATACACCCTTGCAAGCGGTTTTAATAGCGGTTGTAACTCGCGTAGGCCGCGACACGCGGCGGTGGGGCGCGCGTGCACGCACGGCGCGGAGGGCGCGTCGGGCACGGGCGGCGAGGGCGCGGGCGGCGCGGGTGCGCTGGAGGCGCGCGGCGCCGTCACGGTGCGCGCGCCGGCCGCGCTGGCCGCTCTCACGGCGCAGCGCGCCTACTCGCACCACGGTACGCGCCGCGCGACGCAGTGGCGTCCTTGCACTTTCTAATAAACAAAGATCAAATTGCGACAATTTTTAGTCTTTTCATATTGATTCTTGGATTACCGAATTGAAATAGGGGTTAAAAATCTTTTTTCTTTTTCGATTATTCCGTTTAATACACGGTCCTCGAAGTGAATATTAAAAAAAATATCATATTGATAATGCAGAACGCTTGCGTCGCCTCGACCGAGCCATAAGCCACGCTCTACGCGCCAAGAGCGCCGTGGTGGCCGAGCTGCTGGGCGTGCCCGGCGACTGCTACGCGCAGGTGGCCGAGCTGGCCGTCGCGGAGACCCTGGGACATGGTAACTGTGCGCTATATCTATATATACCTCTTAACTCCATATAATGAACAAAGCTAGATTATTAGCAAGCTAACTTACCACCATTTTTGTTACAAATCATAGTAATGAAGTTATAATTCTGGGTTTAGAGGTATCTTGAAGGACTGCTAACATACGTATTGCATTATAAAATGAATAAGTTTATCATTCATAGCTGCTTATGTATCTATCTATATATATACTAGTTTTTCATATTCGCAAGTATTCGTCAACCTGGCTCACCGCATATTTATAATCATTACAATTCCATACGCAGTAGTGAACGTAACCCATAAGTAACGTACGACACGCCGTTGTTTCAGACGTGAGCGGCGAGCGCGGCGAGCTCGGCGAGCGCGGCGCGCCCGACGTGCACCAGCTGCTGCTGGCGGCGCAGGCGCAAGGTACCGTGCTGTGCTCATCATTTGGGACATATTCAATATACTGTGCATTATACATATACGTTTTGCGATATACAGAACGGTATTAATTATTTCTTTGCACTACAATATCTTTGTTCCATGAAGAAAATAAGAAAAATATTTTTTGAACCTTATCAAAAATATATAATTAAGGTAATGAAACAATGTATTAATGACTGCCTCGTTGGTCGTATGGTTGCAAGTGCGACTGCAGATCGGGAGGTCCTGGGTTCGATTCCCGGGTCGAACA
>DWEJ01000954.1:0-14311 GCA_018245835.1 Mysoria sejanus stolli
CATCTTTGTGTCTTATGACAGTTTAAATTATATTTTTTCGACTACATAGGGCGAAAAGAATTAAATGAAACTTCAATTAAATTGAACTCACCAGTCGGATAAATTATGATGGGGGCGCGCTTGTTCCCGTTAGCGCTGGACTTGGCCACGGGCATGACGTTGCTGACCGTGGATGTGGTGGTGCTGGTGCTGCTGGTGAACCGCTCCAGCACCGTGGCGTTGGTAGTGGTGGCGCGCGTCATTTTGTTCCCATCTGTATATTGACACTTATTATTATAGTGTACAACGAGCTCGTAACTTTGTCTGCGTGGAATTCACAAATTCTAAAATGAAAGCTGTTATTTCAATGTTACAAACAAACACTCATTTCAAAAACAAATTTTATTTATCTGTAGTATGTATTAGTGATGTAACGAATGTCACTTTTTGAAAATTTGCGAATGCGAATATCTGCTACCGACATTTGCTAATGCGAATATTCAGTTTTTGATAGAAAATTTCATAGAAGAATTTGTTTTTGTTTATTTAGATAGCGTTAGATATTTTTTGTGTTATTAATTCTAATGAAAATTTGATTATTAAGCTTTATTCCTTAAAGTAAATAAATAAATAATATCCAATGATAAAGTGAAGATTGATAATTTGATTACTAGTTGTTACATTTTCTTGAATTAAAAATAATAAAAAATTAATGGATTGTGGTTTTATTAATTTTTTTTTCTGAATTTCATACTCGCAAAACATTCACAAAATATTCGCAGAAATTTTACGAATGCGAATATACAAAAATATGTGAGTATTAGCGAATGCGAATATTCGTTACATCACTAGTATGTATATCTCTATATATAGATAAGGTACAGTAAAACTCTGCAATGTCGACAATATTACGAAGATCATAATCGTCAAAATCCTTTCATAGCCGAACTCCTGGGTGTCGTTAAATACTGGACATTCCCTCAACTTTTTTTAGATTGGGAAGTTTCAGTAGCGTAGTTAATACCAGGGATGTTATGGATATGCAATTTCGGATAAGGATTCGATACGGATATAGGATTAATTATATTATCGGATTCGGATATGGATACGGATATTAAGGTAAAAGAGGCGCGCGGCTTGTGTCTCGACCGATAAAAACAACTTGTCATACATAACGTGTCTCATTTAGGGTTTGCCATTATCCGAAATTATCTGAAACTTTTATATCGGATTCGGTTACGGTTACGATTACGGATATATTTTTAAACCGGATATCCGATAGTTTCGGTTGCACGGTTATGGAGCTCCTTAGCATCTCTGGTTGATATTATTTAAAATTCACGCATTGTAGAATAAAACCCGTGCTAAACAGTGCGACGCGAACACGAAGGCAGCCAGCGAGTTTCAATTATTGCTGCGATCGGTATATTCATGTCAAACAATGGTGCAAATTGAAATAAACGAATGAACATAGTATAGATACATTCAAATTTAGTTAAACGTATCGACGGTGTGTCGGAAACTCGCTTTGTTTGTGACCTATTAATTTAATCGAAATATCAATGAAATTTATACATATGTCGAAGCGAACGAAACAATATATAAACATAATTTTATACTAACGTTTCTGAATAAGTGATTGATGTGGGAGATATGCTTACATAACATATGTTTGTACTTCTGTAGGTACGTATGTACGTATGTAGAACACATGTGTGATCTTTGTGTATGCTACCAAATTGTATTTTAGTTAATATTTGCCGTAGAATACTTTAACTCTTTTCATCAGCTCTACTACAAAGTGCCTAAAATTATTTTTATAGCACAGTTACTATGCATGGAAGTCATGCGAGGTGAAACTTCTGCTTCAAAAGTAATAATATTTATGTTTATTGGGCGTTACTGATACCGATTTAATAATATCCATTATTATTATAACATTAGTTACATTTTTATAATACGTAACTAACGGAACTTCACGCCTGTAATCCCCGAACAGGTAGGCAGAGGAAAGCAGAACACCTCCACGTGTTACCAGTTATTTAATTACAAAGTTAAGTTTTTATATTAGAAACCGTATATTGAATAATATGTATATTTAAGGGTTCACATGTCAAACTTTCTGTTAAAACATTGTTAGTAAAACATAAAATGTTGTTTGGTTTATTTTATTAATATGGAACAATGACCACAATTACCACATTTTGTTAAACTGCGGTGCGGTTTGTCGGCAATAGGTCTAGAAGACAGTGTTATTTCTATTTGAAAGGTACCGTTCTAATATAAATATTCGAATAATTAACCTTATTCTATTGCTCGAATATACTAACCTTATTCTAGTGCTCTAGTAAAGAAAAGGCTCTACAAATATAAGTCAATAAATGATTTACGGATTACGCCAGGTTGAGGTGACGAGTAAAATGAAATTAATTTCGCTGTAACACGATTGTAAACGGCTGTACTTTTTTCAGACGAGCATTTTATGTTTCTGTACTCGAGTGTTGAATTGTGTTTTATGTGTAATGTCTCCAAGGAAATTACACCTGTCCGCCGGACCGCGGCGTCGTAAGAGGGGTTGCGTGACTGAAAAAAAAACAATTTTTCTCGCAAGGCGCGGTCCAATCTAATACAACATAACGCCAACCCCAGCCAAGAGCATTTTTGTCTTATTGTTTCTCTTATAACCTCAGCACGAGTGCAGATATATTAAACAGTGACGTTGCTTGGTTCAAACGTTACACTCGAACTTTCGGGAATCATAAGATATTTGGAGACCTTTGCTCTAACGTGTATGCCCTTTTGAAACAACTCTAATTACTAACGTAGCGTCTCATCCCATAGTTGTAACTACGGATTTGAACCGTACATTACGAGACCCGTGTTTATTAATGTAATATTAAAAGGGTTGCCGTTGTTGAATTTAATTAATATCATTCGTTTAAACATTCTCATATTTTTAAACAATTATATACATAATATTACTATTCTTCGTAATTAAAATATGTCTAAACATCTTATCTCAATTTTACATATGTTTTAATTATTCAAGCATATCAACATATGTTCTCGTATCATTCATCATAAAAAGACCGAATACATTTGTGTAATTAAAACAGATGGGCTCGTAAAAAATCTCATTTGCTCACAAAGATATACATACCTTTGTGTTCACAGAACAATCTTTTCACTCATTCTCTTTGATGAAACAATGGAATTTGTGTGTAAAAGAGGCGTATGCTATGGAACAGTTTATTTAATAGCTTTATTAATTTACATTTACAAGTGAACTTAGCTTAAATATTGCAGTCATTTACTTTAGACACAGGTACAAGACATGAAGCTATTAGACGCAAGGGCATTCCTTGAAGTCTATATTGTGAAGTGATTTGATAGCCATTGGCGTATCCACTCGTTGAGGTTTCTATATAAATTAAAAATATACTATCTAAGGCAAATATATTCAAGTACTTTTTTGGGACACCGTGGGAAAGAAAGTATAAAATAAATTGAGATAATTAAACGGTAATTCAAACAAACCTAAAACACCGGGTCACCCTAACCCAAGGTGATAATTGTGTTTCATTTAAAAATAAGCTGGGTGAAAAAAAATTTGGGATCTCATGAACAAGTATTAAACGAGATATTTTTTACTTAAAGAAAAATTAACACTTTTAGTATTTTAACACACTATTTAGAATTTGAATATTTTATCGTCTTTGTCATTTACAATATTTTCATTATTTCGTTGTTGATGGATCCTCCACTTTAAAGTAGCACAATCGCCACGTGCACGTGATCACGTGATCAAGTGTGGACTGATACACTTCAGATGTCTTCTAGGAAATTATGTATCATTTCGGTGAAGTCCGGTCTGTGACATGATTTGAACTCGAAACACTTTAATGAAACTTATCAAATATAAGCCAGCGGACTATAATCACTACGGTAATATTACCTACGTTCTAACATTTTAGGATGACACAATTTGAATGAATTTGGCTTCTTGTATTTTTTTGTGCACTTTATATTTTAAATTATTTTTGTTAAATTCACGCCTGTAATCCCCGAAGAGGTAGGCAAAGGAATGCAGAACACTCGCACACTTCACCGCATACGTTTGTTACATCCCACTATGGAATAGGTGGTGAGCCTATCACCATGCATCGGACACATATCCAGACTCCGAACCACTACTAGAACTTTAATTTAATTTAGATTTTCTAGAAAATTTTCAAGAAATTTTCTAAATTAGAAAAATTCTTTTGTAGTGTTCGACCCGGGAAGCAAACCCAGGACCTCCCGATCGGCAGTCGCACTTGCAACCAACACGACCAACGCAACGAGGCAGTCAAAGTCATATTTTAAATAAAACAAATTTAAAATTTAAAACGGTTCAATTTTATCAATGTAAAATGCCAAGCTCACGGAGAGGATTAATGACATTCTCATGTAAGTATTAATAAAGAACGTCTAAAGATACTTTCAAGAACATCATTTTTTAAATTTCTTATCGTCGTGCCTGGCGGGCCGGGCGGGCGGGCCGGGCAGGCGGGCACATTCCTGCATGTTCTGCTAACGTATAACAGTTTTGGGTAGGTTATTATTATTTGCGTGAAGGTTTGACTATATTTTACTTGCTTCCGGGTGGTCGAGGGTCTTATTGATTTTCGACCGGGTTTCTCTACGCGGTCCACTTGACGTTAAATGATCAATACTGCCACGTTCATCAGATTGAAACACTTTGGTGTAAACGCACCTACGATTTTAATATTATTCCGTTTGTTTTTAATTATCGAATCTTTCAATTTAGAACATGTGATTGACCAATTTTTATTTATGTTAAGATAGGCAGAGAAGCCTGTATGCAAAATATTTCTGTCCTTATAGATGTGATGTGTTTCTTGTATAACCAATAGAAATAGGAATCTTTAGTGTTGGTTACTATTAGTTATGAACAAGATAATTGGTAAAAATTGGTAATAAGGCCGCATTAACAATTATAGGATTGCATAGTTTAATAATAGGATTGCCGTAATAGGACTGTTCATAATATTATTCTTCATTGTATCTATGAATTCGTATGAGTATCATCAATCGACATCTTATTCGAAGCTAGTCTTGGACTCGCTGCTAGTTCTAAAGATTTATACGGTCATCGTTCTCTAGATCAAAACACAAATTACGAAAATATTTTCTTTATACTAGACGTAAATGCAGTTGTGGTATTACTTCGGGCGTTGCATATTCTCCTTTATCTCACTTGGGGCGAATGTTAAAAATATCTAGCGTAACGATGACAGATATAGCTTAGACTCTTTCCAAGTAGAAACATGTTTTTCCGCTTGTTTCGCTACTTGTGCTAAGTCGTGAACGCGGTGAAAAATATTTCAGACACAAATAATACCTGAGGATGACGCTATTTGCTCATTTGCAAACAAAACGGTCAGCATTCAGGTTGGTATTCCAAACAATAAAGTGTATCTTAGATCTTAACCATGACCCCCATGACACACCCCCTGGATCCGCCCTTGCTTTAACTGCACATTTACGGTATCTACGTGACATAGAATTTAAGTATACAGTAACTAGTATTATTTAGTAACTGGTATTACTTACAAACGTTTAGTTTGTAAATATACATTGGTAACAACATTCAAACGGGGGCTAAAACAAACGACCATAGTTTTCAATTAACTGAAGACCTGCTGATACTTAGTACATAAAAACGTTATTTGGTACTTATATGTATTGTAATGGGTAGGTACCTTCATTAACACAATTCAATAAAATATATAAATGTTTGTTGTCATTATTATTTAGAAAAATAGTGCCTTGTTCGTCGTGTTGGTTGCAAGTGCGACTGCCGATCGGGAGGTCCCGGGTTCGATTCCCGGGTCGAACATTACAAATTTTTTCTAATTAGCAATGTTCTACTAGCAAACATAAATTAGAATTCTACTAGTGGTTCGGGGTCTGGATGGCAATGGGCTCACCACCTAATCCATAGTGGGACGTAAACGTAACCGATGAAACGGGTTCAGCATTCCTCTGCCTACCTCTTCGGGGATAACAGCCGTCAAGTTACGGAGTTCAAATACAGGAGGTTAAGAAGTCTGTAGTGTGATAGAGCTTCTTAGAGATACGGTGCCCCTTGCCCATCCACTAAGACTAGATATTAAACATAGTTTGTGAGAAATATTAATATTTGTCAGCATCGGTCCGGAGTAAGACTGCATCCCACGACCCCAAGTCCGGGTACAGGGTGTCGTAATAGGCTACTGAACCCGGCGCTAGTAGATCGCGAATGGCGCAGTCTGCCTCGGCACAGTTACATGACCTGGCGCCTGGGGGCAGTAGCGTAGACGGTGGGTAAAGCTGTGCTCTGCGATCCCCACCTTGCATGCCCAGCGTCGGGATTATGGGCATAACCCCTCAGGGGAGGCCGATGTCCAACAGTGGACTGCAACAGGCTGATGATGATGATAATGATTAATAATATTCGACGTGTCATTAGTACACTTATGTGGTCGAGTGTAAAGCCATATGTAATTGTACGTGTAATATACATTTATTATGAAGACAGAAGTTAAAGTCAGAAACATTTAAATGGTTCTCGAATAAACTGGGACTTTTAATGCGCTTCATTTTACTGTTCAATAAATATCGAGAAAGAAATAAAAATTTTTTACAACCCTAACCCGAACCCCCGTGAATTCTCGTCAAGGTTGAACAACCTTTATGAATTATAACCTAGTTTATTTACATAATCGTAATGTAACATGACATTATTAAACTTTATTTACGATGATATAACAATAATAATAATAATTGGTCGTTTACCTACTCGTATTTACCCAGCAGGTCATGTTAACAATCTACATTTACATTATGAACGAGGTCAGCGATACTCTACGCACGTACGAGTAGTTGTTCTCATGTACAAAACCTATTAGTGTTTCAGATTTGTGTATTCGTGAACTTTCTTACTAAAATATTCAAGAGTCTCACCCAAACACACTTTACGGTGCTATTACTGTGTTTATTCCTTTCGGAACACATGCTCTTTATATGATATACATATATACATACGTATGTTTATAATACATATTATGTTTATTTGATGGTAATTTTTGACAGTTTCTGATCTGTGCGTACCCAGTAATTGCCCTGGCATAATGGAATATCAATAATAAAAACGATAAATACACTTTTAAAGATGGTGCTTAATACTAAGTTATAAGTTTTGACTTGACTATGTTATATGGTCGTATGTATGTTGGTCGTGTTGGTTGCAGGTGCGACTGCCGATCGGGATGTCCCGGGTTCGATTCCCGGGTCGAACACTACAGAAAAATTCTAATTTAGATTTTCTAGTAGTGGTTTGAAGTCTGGATATGTGCCCGATGCATGGCGATAGACTCACCACCTATTCCATAGTGGGACGTAAACGTAACCGGTAGAACGTGGGAGTGTTCTGCATTCCTCTGCCTACCTCTTCAGGGATTAGAGGCGTGAAGTTACGTATGTTATAAGTCAGGCACTACCTACTAAATTTTGCTAATTTAGGTATTCTATGTAATTTAGGTGCCCGGTGTATAGTAATAGGCTTACCACCTATTCCATAGAGAGATCTAAAAACATAACTGGTGAAATTTGGGAGTGTTTTGGATTCTTCTACCTACCTCTTCGAGCAGTACAGGCGTGAAGTTACCTATCAGTCTTTATACTGTGTAATACTAAAGTAGAAGGGTATGACGTCACGATGTCATTTATTGTTTTCCTGGGAACAATGTCTCATCTGGAAATTCCATTCCTTTGTACCATTGTATTATTTAGGAGAATATACACCCGAACTCTTTTTGTGTCGGGTTCCATCCAAATCTATTACATTTAGTTCAATTTACATAAGACAGAAAGGATAAGACTAAAGAATTTTTTAACAAGTTTGGTTTGGTTTGCGTTTGCTTTGGATTTGAGTAGAAAATTTAGTAGCCGGGTAGGAACAACTTCGAGACGGACGCTTGCAGAAGTATGCAGTTGGCCGGGCAGCATATGTGGAACTTTGCCAAGTCTTTTCGTCACGGATACCGCAAAGTTTGAAGACAAACGTCTTTAACGAGTGGGTTCTACCTGTTATGACGTCCAGAGCCGAAACGTGTATATTCACAGGGTGATTTGGTAGGTAAACCAATTTAAGGTCGCTCAGCGAGCTGTGGAGGAGGTTGTGCTCAGCGTTTTTCTGAAGGATTGAATTACAAACAAAGCAATTCAACAGATAACGAAAGTTATTGACAAAGCCGAAGGGATTAACGAGTTGAAGTGGCCTTGGGCTGGTTACAGCTACCGCAGAACCGATACTTGATTGAGTGGAGGTGTTCTGGAGGGGAGACAACGGCTTGACAAGCGTAGGGTAGGACGCCCTGCAGCTAGCTGACGTGAAGACAGACAAGTGAGCATACAAGTGCCAAACATTGGCAATATAAATGGATTGCAGATAATAACAACAGGCATGTCATAAAATGATCACTCTGCTTTTGCTTGGTATTTTCATAGTGTATAAACAAATGTGTGTAGATCATTAGGTATATCCACAAAGTTGAACGTTTTACAAAGTTCTATTTTAAGTGTCATTTGTTATATTGTATCGTTCTATTTCCAATAGCATTGTTTAATGATGACCACGACTATATTATTTATATTTGTCTTTAAGTCACTGAATGTCATAGGTCACGTCTATAATTGACCCATGACGTGACATTGACGTGAGTCACTAACTCAAGTTTTATTATTTTAAAAAATACATACTTTTTATGTAACAAATTTTAACGCAATTAAAAGGGTTGATTGTAGATAAACGAATGATTGGAGTTTTCAAATATTAAAACATTGACGTGCGAACACGTTAACTTTGGTAAAGATACTAACATGATTATATTATTGAGAAACAATCATGGCTACAATTCTGCGAGCTAGTATACTTCATTTCATACAATTTCATTTTATTAATGTATTCTGGGGAAAAGACCTCTTATTAAAAATATTCCACAGAGACCAACTAATTTTCTTTATAATTTGTTTTTATTCTGTGTACGTTTTTCTGCTGCCGACAGTTGAATAATTTACGATTTTTGAAAAGCAGGCACTTACAATATTTATTACGCGATAAAAAAACCCTCTTACAATCTTAAATTATTTAAATTTTGGTCCCGAGGCTTGATTATTCCAGTAATTAAAACAAAATGAGATTGTAATTACAAAATGGTTGGGTATTCGTATGTAATAAGTACCCAAGCCGGATAATTGAAAACTGTAACTTATTTTAATGTATTTGCCACATTTCAGTTACTTTAAATATATCTTATCTTTCTACATTTCACTACTTACACTTACTAACTTGGTACATTTCAGTTACTTTAAATTTATTTTAAGTTTCACTTTTATTATGTTTTTAACACTTCTAAGAAACTTGCCTTAGATTCTATTAATAGCAATGAAAGATAAGAGACGAGTATATAAGCATTCAATAGAGCAGTTAATAGAATATAAATTACGTGTAGGAGAATTTATTCTCGTTTGTCGCGTCATCGTGAAAAGGGTTGCTTTCATGGCTCTCATAATATAAAGCGTATATTGGGTTATGTTATGAAAGCGTGCCACTTACACTAACGAGTGCGACTCATACTACATTCTCATATACGTATATATTCCAACAAAACTATTGTCAGATGTCACAGATAAAAAAATTTCCTAAACGCGCCTTATTTTTCACTAAGTTGAAGTTACAGTACACAAAGTTGCTAACTATGCAACATAATCTAAAATTACGTTCGTAACATTTCGTGGCAGAAAACTGTCATGAAATAAATAGTAACTTCTTAAACTAATAACAACATCAGCCACTAGACCCTTATATGTATATATTTAGCTTTAATTCTTAACACATTTAACATTGTAACTAACTAAATAAGTAAGTTATTTCTAAAGCTATATATAATTAAGAGAATATGTAACTTGTGAATTAATAGAAAACACTAGTTATGATCGTATGACATAGTACAATTTAGCTAATAAAAAAGATTAATATGCACAAGAAACATGTCAATACTGTAAGGATAAAGATATTTAGTCCTCTGTGCTGTCTGCCTAGCCTACAAAAAACGTAATGATATAACAAATATACATATATATACATACCTCACAATAAGCTTGCTAATAAGACACAAACACGTACATATACGTATTTATAAAATAGTTAGAACAGATTTTAATCTCGTCTGTTCTCGATTTTAATGCGAAGATTCAAATTTACACATTAATGGCCGATTTAATCATATCACATGCATGTTATAAGCTTAATTTGAAACGGCGTGAATAATGTTTGGTATACTATTATGTGCTTTCGTAGCTCCTATAATTTTTGTACACATACTCGTATCTAGTGATAGTCATAAGTTTATTGAGTTATATTCTATTGTTGTGTTATATTTATTGTTAGCTGAGCCAGAGATTTTAGGTTCATCCCCGTATTGGGCAAAATATTATAGTGTTTTAACTTGATTTGTGCCCGGTGTATGGGAATTAGGTTACACCTACTCCAAGGGACGTATAAAATAATTGGTGAAATGTGTGACTACAAGACTCTTTTGCCAACTACCTCGTTGAAATACAGGCGTGATGTTATTTTTTGTTAGTTAGATAGTTTTGGTGTATTTTATTACGACAAAATTAAATTAAACTAGTGCAAATGAAATGTCTCGTTATGTACCAGACACTTCAATCTGATACGGGCTGAAATCATATGGAGAATGACGTCATTGTCAAAGAAGGGTTAATTAAAACAGGCACATTAAAAAAGGGATTCAGTACGGAGGGCCGCGAACAAAGGCGGCCACAAATCACGTCAGCGTTCAGTAGGCTCGTGTACTTGTGGTATATCACAGCCAAACACAAAACTCTTTAATAACTGGGAATGCCGCTATTTAATTAAAAATATATGCCACAATTTCATTAGTCCACATACGAGGTGGTAATTGTATCGGTTTTCGGCATATCTTCTTATGTGGATTTGTTGTAAAATTTACTATAAATCTAATGTAGAATGGACCCAATTTCGTCTTTGATGTTTATCAAATACCAAACGCCATGCCAATGTTTTTAATAACATTAATAAAGAAGAATTCATCGAGTTTACCGAAAATATGTAAGTTGAAAATACGACTTTAAAGTTTCTTGCTTAAAAATATCGATAGTTATCACTATGGCAATTTCATTAGGTATTCAATTTGGAAAATGTAATTACATTTCTCAAGTATCCAGTACAAAAGTTTGCATGCAAGTATTATGGGAACCATGTTTGAAGTTGACTTTTCTGCATATCTTTTAAACACATTAAAAGTTAATATCAAAAAAGAAACTAAAATTTCAATCAAAAGAACACATCGTGTTCCGGTAAACTCACCAATGCGATCCGTTTTGTGCACTTCACGACTTCGAGAGGTTTACAATTAAAGTTTTAGCGATACATCATCAACTGTCAGTAGATATGAAATTTTAATATTCAATAATTTGGTGTTAGAGTTATATTAGTCTGTATTCAGTTCGAACTTTCATTGAATAGGCAGTCGAGTGGCGTGGGGCGCGCGTGGCTACGCGAGGCGGGCGTCCTGTTCATTCGCCGCCAGCGAACTAGAGCTCAGAAACGACGGGCGCTTTCGCTGCATTTCTTTCGGTTACTATATTAATACTATGTAGAATTTTCAGGCCGCCCGTACCAGTTTCGAGATCCACTGACGAATTCAAGATCTCCGTTGAATGTTAATGTAATTAGGATTGGGTTAAACTGAGCCTACGCTTCTTGTCCAAAAAGACTTACTTTTTTCTTTTTGTAACAATTTTTGTAATAATATTTGTAATTTTGTTTCGGGATATAATATACATTTTTTGTGTCATTAAATAATTTCGCATGGGTAACAGATGCGGCTATTTTAATGTTATATAAACATCTCGATAAAAAGGTATTAGAAAACTAAGTACCTACCTGTTACATACTCGTATATTTACTTCACAATTTATATAATCGTCTTAAAATTACATCTCTACGTACTAAATGGAATATTGTAAGGTATGTTCATACCGGACTCTACGTGAAGATCAATATTACAACAAAACCAAACAAAGCTGGCGTCGAACTCAGCTGCTTCGGTAAGGCGGCAATTTTTAATCATAACGAACTGAAGTACTAAAGTCCACCAGTACGAACAGCTTGAACTGCACTTCGGACAGTTTCTTTTGAAAACTTCGTGAAATTTACAGGATTATTATTTCGTCAAGCCAATTAGTTGCTTTTGTTCTATATAAAAAGGAAGTTACTCTTCTTTATTTTTATTTACTGTTATATAAACAAATAATCTATTAGGTACCGAGTACCGATACTCGAGCGGTATTTATAACATTTTCATATATGGGTACATCACTGAGGTTGTGTCGAAATGTACACTTCTATAAAGGTTCTTCTTCTGTGCTACAGATTGAGAGCGGACTGTTTGTGAGATTGACAGTGGTGACGTAATAAATGTATGTTACAATTGTTTAATTTTAAGGTATTTGTAATATTTATTACATATAAATATTAACTTTCTGCACTACTTGTATATGTAAACTTTAACAGACTGTACCAAGTCTTATACGCCTCTGTGTGCACATTTTTTTTCAAAAAGGGATACAATAATTTCCGATCGTGTATTAATATAATTCCCCTAACATGTGCTAGTGGATTCTAGTAAACAATTGTTTAAGTTTTTCTTAAAGGAAAGGTTTTATTTTTATTTCACTTTGTCTCAACCGAGCCAAATAAAATGTTATTTTACTTCGGACCATTATTTCTTGTTCGCCTTTATAAAAATGTACGCGATACATTCGACTTCAAATCCTCACTTTGAGAACGTTTAATAGTTCTTAGTTGTAGTCCAAGGATTATATTTTCATTCATCAATCCGTCCACACTTACAAAACATGTTTAAATAACTATTTAATTTATTTACATATTTATTTTATATATGTAATCGGAAATAACTGTTCGAGTGTTACATACAATCACATTGTCTTGACGTATTTGATTTACATAAGAAATTTACGATCATCCGTTTTGATATTAAAGATTGGTACTGCCTGAATGTAATTTTGTAGGTCGCAAGGGCTCTGCGGGTGTTAAATAAAATTACTAGTGACAAAATGAAGAGTAATGATATTACGAAGAAGATGGGAAAGGTGATATCATAAATGTAGCAAGACCGTATATATTACTCTAAAGCCTTGCTATTATCGAAGACATAGGAGTTCGCACTCCTGAAAATTGCGATCGTGTATACGGCCATAATCGGTTATTATGTTGAAAATACAAATGATTTTCACCAATTTGAGTGTCAACAAAATGTCATTTTAAGCTGGAAAAGAGCGTCTGCAGCAAAATAACAATGAGGCTTTTGTTTTTGTAGAAAACATACAAAAACAGAAGCGTTGGATTGTACTTTATATGTAAGATTTGTAGGTTAGCGCTGTGTGTTTTGTACCATGTGATGTTTATGTGTGAGGGTCGATGTAGCTATGTATGATTTTGTCTTTGTAGCGCGGGACCAAATTGCGAGCTATAGACCCCTACAGAAGCCTTGAAAAAAGGTAAAAAGTGAAAAAAATTAACGTATTGATACAGGATGGAACCTATTGGAAACGGAAGAGAATATGACAAAAATAAAAGGAAAAATAAATTACGGGCGATTCGAGTTCGGGAAGTGGGAGAGGGTGAGCTTTTAAGGATGAAAATTGGTGCATCTCGATTTCTGGCAAAACTAAAGGTTCTATGGAAAAAAGTTAAATCGCAAAGTTGTAGCTATCGCAAAGGATCTACAACTTTTGTATTTGCACTTTTTTTTACATAACCTCAAAATTTATGTGAAAAATTCAAAAAATCAAGTTTTTGGTTTGTTATTTTTTATCTTTACAAAAAAAAAAAACATTTTTCAAAAACTTACCTTGTTGTATCCCAAACACACTGTAATTTTTTGGATTTAAATTTTTTATTTTTTCCTCATTATTTTGATTTAATATCGAAAAAGCACCCTAATTTTCAAACGACAATTTACGCGTCAAAATATCAGCTTTTTTGAAAAAGTTGATGGGCATTTTGTTCGTTGAAATCTCTACTTTCTAAAAGTTCTCAAAAAATGCAAAAAACCAAAAAAAAAATGAATTAAAAAATTATCTTTTAATAATTATGTACAATTTTCAGCTATTTATTAAAACTAGTGGCCGCCCAGTGATCGAAATTAGACCATAT